>CAXAKS010000359.1:0-27500 GCA_963969495.1 Ceratothoa steindachneri
CGCGTGTGTAAAGGCGAGTTAAAACAACATTAAAGATGATAGTAAGGGAAGTTCAGAAATATTAGCAGTTCAAGTGGACAATTTGAGAGAGAGGTAGAGAATGAAAGAGTTTGGGTGCATGCAGTAAAAGAACGAAATAATTCAATGTATAATTCATGGTAAAAAAGACTGCATAATTTTTTCTTGGGGGGAAACTGCCTCCTGTAGAATTAATTAGAATTGATTGTGGTCGTTTTTGTTTTACTCAATCAGGAATTGTATTTATTTCAACTGAAGCACCCTGCTCCTCCCCCATTCAAGGTCCCTTCGAGAATACCTGCCGTGCCTTCCTCGCGTAGGGCAGTTTCCTCTCTCCTTCTAATCGGTCAAAACAAGCCGTTCCTCCAAAGAGGCTCACTAGCCTCTTTCCCGAATACTCGGCCTTTTGAGGAGGTCAAAGAATGCAACATTACCTATATCCAGTGATGTACCCTCCAAGCCCCAACCTCACAGGAATATTTGTATTAAGTATAGCCATTAGGTAGGTTCATGCGAATTACGTGCCTTCCTGGTCCATAGCGCCCCCACCCCTTTCCCACCTAGTCTATGCTTCGTGCTTTGTATTCAGAAAAGTTTGATCAAAATTTCACTCCATGCGACGTAACCACTTTTCCTCCGACTTCTCCTCACCCACTTTTTATTGCAGAGATGCCTTCTTTGATCGTTGCTTATCCGACTTACGGACAGAGTAGTAGCTCTCCTACCCTCCCTATTTTACGTAAGAAGAGGACCAATAAAAACCAGAGCGGATCGATGTTTTTATTAGCGAAAAAAATCAGTTGAGAATTCCAAGTTCCTCTTATTCCTTAAAAAAGGATTGTAAGTTTATTTATTAATTAAGTTATTGCGTCGATTAATTGTATGTGGGATCGACTGTCGATGTCAAGAAGAATTTCAGTAACACATCAGCACATTTTATCGTCGATAAATTCAGACGATTTAGGGTAGGAAGAAGAATTTTGGCAAATAATTAAAAAAAAAATAGTAAAATTTAATGATCTGACGCATTTTGATTTTTGCCTACTACATGAGTGGGTAAGCTGGGTAGGAAGCTATATTGCAATTATTACCCTTATTCCGTGACATCATGATGTAGCCCTCCATGCCCCACTTGGTCCCCCATGAGTTCTTTACTAGCCAGTAGTCCTCTCCATTTTCAGTGGTGCCATAACCAACTGCGAGAACTGCATGATTAATGGTTTTAGGATCATCAGGGCAAGAATCATCATAAAAGATGCCCTCTTTGTAGTTCTGCATTTCAGAAGTCGCGTAAACAGCCACCGAAATGGGCCCAATTGTGGCAACGGCTGCTTTCAACTCATTCTCATCATAAGGTGGCACCATCATGTACCCAACATCTGTGGCACCGACACTGTCCTTCTTAAACTTGCAATTACCATCCTGGAAAGGAAAAGCAAGCAAAAACTGTCAGTTAATAGCCAGTATGCAAGATTTCTGATAACATGGAAATTTTTGAACTATTTAGGTAATCAAAAAGGGTATTATACTTGTGTGGGGTGCGAAAAATCTCCACTGGTGGTATTCTTGATACTAACTAGTGGGCAGCGAATTATATTGAATAGATAGATGTTTACATGTTCAATGTGTTAAAATAAAAAAGAAGATAACAAGCATACGCTTGAATATTAGAACCTGATATGATTTTCTGGTAAAATAATTATACCTAGTGCCAAAATAGAACTTTCAAAACGCCCATGCAACAAAAGTTTGATGGCCAAATGTCGGTGCCTTAACGTCAATGCTAAAGGTTTCATGTGAAACCAGCTGGAATCGTAACGGCTGCACCAAGTCATTCCATCCCGTTTGCCTGAGTACTCACCATAGCTGTGTATGGGTAGCTGCTCAGAGTGTCGATCCCAGAGATGTTTCTCACGTACACGAAGGCGTCAGTGAACATTCCTCCAGAGCAATTTTCTCCTGGGACACAGTCCACGAGGTTCTGAGGCGACAGCTTCACCAACTTCTTCGTTTTGCGGAAGTGCTGCCCCTCGAGACTCCCCACCTATGCCATGGATAGACCGTCGATTCAACGCCGAAAATTAGGCAAAGAGAGGAACCATGCTCAAATAAAAAGGATATTTTCACCCTGTACATAGAGAATACGCTGGTGGACAGACAGAAGAAGAAAGTATCTGGATAATTAGAAGTGAAGCCGGAAGGATTTCATACGACTTTCTATTAGGAAGCTTTTAAAAATGGTTGAAACAATCATAAGAACGAATTACCACCATTATAAAGGTTATTAATAATTGTCTGGAAGTTATATCCAGGTGAGGTAAAAAAAAAGAATGGATTAGTAATGGAGGCAACATCAAGAATGAGAAGCTTTTGATCAAATTTCCCCTTTTGGTACTACACAGAGAGGATGGAGTTTCCCCGCGAAAGAGCAAAATCCACAAGGAACGGACGCCCGAGCTTTTAAAAGGATCTTTGTTCTAAGGATCAGCGGAGATGGAGATGAAGTCAGGCTAGACACTGGAGCTAGTACCTAACCTTTATTAGAACACGCAAAATTTCTCCGGAAATACGATCTTGGAATTGACCAAGAGATTCGACCGGTCCTCAGGAATTGACATAATGGAGGTTATGGGGTAACAAGCAGAACAATACCCCAATAAACAAGTTGGTACGAACAAACACAGGAGAACAAATATTCGGGTAAATGTGCTTATCTTATTACTATTATCAATATTTCTATAATCTAACGAGGAATCTTCATTCAGGAAGGGAAAATGGAATGGAAATAAGGAATCTCAGCTCTTTTCTGAGAATCGTCATTTGGAAGGCGCTCGTTAGTTTTATTATTTCTTAAGAGAAATCGAAATTACTGTCGTTACAAGACTCACGGCTGAGAATGCCCAGCAAGACCCGCATTGTCCTTGGTCCTCCACTGGGGTCACCGCTCCCTCCTTGCGCCAGTCGACCGAGTCCGGTAGGACGACGTCTCTGTGCGGTCTGCGGAACGTGGGAGCTTCGAGGTTCAGAGGCGAGTGATCCATTTTGAGGCCTTTGTACCTCTCCCGTTCCTGCGGGAGCTGTCAGACAAAGGTACAAAGTCAAAGTATGGTTGTGACGGTGAAAAGAACACAAAAAGGAATAATTTATAAATTAAAAGATAAGAAATGATTTGAAAACAGATATAGAAACAGATATATATAATGAAGTACCCATTGACGGTTAAGTAACACGGTAACTACACCGGATCATCCTAGGGTCAATGATCATTTACCATCCATATAATTTCGCTTTACATTTTATTATTTTCATTCTCTGATCTCATTTTATAAATCACTATTGAAAATCAAGCGCATCTAAATTATATATATATATATATATATATATATATATATATATATATATATATATATATATATATATATATACAATGTTTAGTAATTGGAAACGGTATACTATAGTTCTCTACTCACTAGATCGCTGAAAATGTTGGTTGCTGCAAGGAAGGAGACTTTCCCCTCGTAGTACTCCTGGTTGTGGTTGGCCACTTGCACCTTGCTCTCTGCGTACAGTCTCTTCCGTTGGGCTTCTTCCATTGGTGAGTCGTAGACTTTACCGAATCAGATCTAGGAAACGTTCGAGAATTTTTATCCCCTTCATCATGTAATCAAATAACGAAGTCTCACTAATCTTAATGGAACCCTTTACTGGGTGTTTTGACCTTGTTATTGGGTCTCGATTCCTAACCATATTTCTCTTTCCTTCATTTGACTTTTTATTCCTTTTTTGTACATTATTTGTATAAGTTGCTACTCAAATCTCTTTCCTTAGTTTTAAAGCTTCCATAGCGTTTCTTTCTTAAAACAATCAAATTTAAGATTCCTCTTCGGCCCATGCAAGAGAGGGTGGGTAAACATATTTTACATTGTGGCTTGACGACACCGATTATTAGTCCGGATCGAGTTTATTCTGTTTTATATGGCTCCTCTTTCACATTCGCTTATTACTTTTAACCCTCTACTTCTAATGTGACTCAATTTGTTTCATTTTTACCATCAACGTAGCTCTTGTCGATGCCTAAACTCACTCTAAAATATTTGACTTCCAAACTTTTAAGCCATAGAAACACTGTTTGGTAACAACTTACTTTATATGTCTCCCATTCCTCTTCCAGCACCTGCAGATACATGCCAAAAGAAGAAGTAACTCCGAAGATGGAGAGAAATAACAAAAACCAGCCTTTCATCGTAACTAAAATAAAAAAAATTATATATTATTGTTTGAAAAATATATAAATGTGTAAATGAAATATCTATTACTGAATACTGACTCAAAGATTTGTTTCTCTAAGCATTTAATTTGTAATATTTGGGGTAGAGTTGTTTAAATTCTTAACTTTATTTAACAAACGAGTCCAGAGGTTTAGAAAGAAATGGTGGTATAAATTGGCAATATCAATGTTTTAGTTCCATTGAGATACCACTTTTGCTATTCAATCATTCTACTTTGGGGAAACTTGTATGTACTTATTCTTTAATATTTAAAAATACCCCATTATCCCTTGACAGTTACAGTCATCTGGTCTGAGGCCCTCTTCTACGTTTGAAAATGTCCTGGTGGCGCAACTATTTAGCGTTTATTCTATCTCTATTGATTGCTTACAGTCAATAAACTTTCACTTGTTCTAATTCAAATTGTTCCCTGTTCGTAGATGATGGCGACTCGACACCTCGACAAAGACGTTAGTTAAGTAATAGTTTAGTTGCTCAATTATAGTATTATTTCCCGTTTGTTACTCGTCCCTCAACATTCAAGTTTCCTGGCGACAGCTCGTATTTGTTATTTCAAACATATAATAAAAATCAACCACTTTCGTTTATTTCTGGAGTAAATAAACGAAATTATTAGATGTAAAACGAATGGCATTTCAACTCTGGAGATCTTTTAAATTAAAGAAAAGGTAACAACAAGAATTTATGATCCCCTTTAAGACATACCTCTATGTTAAGGAGAAACAAATTACTTAGACAATTGAGAAAATATTAAAAAATAAGAAAAATGATCATTGAGAATGACAAGGGTTTAGCAAACAACCCTACCAAATTTTGAATACCCTCGTAAAAGGATGTTCATAAACAACTTCCTTATATTGCTAAAATAAAATAGTTAGGGAACCAGCCATTCTCCCTAAGATACCTCGATTTAAAAGTTTCCTTCTCTTTCTTGGCTGAAGGGCAATTACGATCTGGTACTGATTTCTTTCCGGTGGCTGATATTTATAGGAGATTATCTCGTGACCTGCCCAACTGTAAAGCACATGTGTCATTGGGGAGAGGAGTGTTATCTTTTAGTTCTCGTTCCAGGTCTTAAAACAGTTGTTGACACTAGAGCCGCTATCACCCTCTTTCGTTTATAAGATGATATCAGATGTCAACTTTGTAGCAGCAAATCTGATGTGGGATATGGAGGGTTGTTTTCTTGCTTGTTTTTAACGTTTTAAGGCAAATTTGGATGGACAGTAGTATATAATTATACAGACACACATTTCTCACTCTTATTTGAAATATGAAAACTTTTTCAAATTGACGCCTGACCTTATAAATTCTTTTCTGTTGGAGCGATAAGGATAAATTCGATGTCAAAATTTAAAATTTGGGAGTGGAATTTAAATATGTAATTTTAATTCAGATTTCAACGTCATTCTTTCCTTTGTCAGTTTTGCTTCTAGTTATAAGCTAAATGACAATATATAAAGTGCAAGTATTGATACATATTTTATAGATATGATATGAAGTTCTTTGACTGCTTTCAAAGGTCTTCTCACTAAAAAAAAAAATTCCTATATAATACTATACAGATGCGGGTTCCATTTACTGAGTAGTAAGACAACTAGTTCGCAACTATGTTATCAATTTTCTTGAGATAGAGTGAATGGCAGAAGCTTTCTTATACTTAAATCTTGTTATACATTTGTTCAATAATATTATGGTCCAATGCTCCGAACGCAGACAAAAATTCGGTGATTCTCTTTTTAAAAGGCAAGAAAGAGGCAATGACCAGCACTATAACATCCATATCACTGCTAAAGACAACTCTAAGATCTCGTGCAAGAGAAAGAAGCTTCATCCACTTCGACAAATATTCTTAATGTGTGAAAGGGGCCAGTGCATCTATGATTCCACCCTGGTGAGCTTACACAATCCTCAAGCACAGTGGTGAAAAGTTCCTTTCCTAGTAAATCCTAATCTCACTTCCTCTCTTGAACAGATTCTAAACCTAGGTAGGACTCAGTTAACCCACAATTTAAAGATATGTGAGAAGAGAAATCGTGGAATTCAAAGTAGAAATAGTCATTAAATGGTAAATGATAAAAAAACATAAGAAAAAGAACAAATAATTTAAAATGACTAACCATAAAAACCCATGAATAACAACGATTATCGTAGTGTCATCAACAAAAGAAATTTGGAGTTCATGGCTCACTTTTGGTCCTGAACATTCATAAAACTCGTTTCATATTCACCTATGCCAATATTTGAACAAGTAGTGTCAAATGAATCACTTTTCCTCGTGCACTGTTACAACTTTCCTCTTAAGTGTTTGAATAAGAGTACACATCCGAGGCAATGATAAACAATTTAACATTATTTTCTATTTAAATGGAATTCTATTTTTACAGACTCCTAAAACCACTTCAAAAAGTGATATCAAATCTAATGTAGCTATTCCTAAGCATAACTTTTTATAGCTAACATATGATGCAAGAACTCTAAATGTCTCGCTTGAACATCATGAGATAGAGAAAATCATAGATTACAACCATGCTCCAAAACCTCCCAAAAATATGGAAAATTTAAAGGAATAGTTATAGAGCGCCACCAAGATGACACTAAAATTTTAATATGGTTGTAGATTTTACCCTTACTTGTGATAGTAAAAAGAAGATTGTTTTTAGTTAGGCCTGGAGCCTATTTAATGTGATTCCTTGCGCACAAAATCGTAAACTTTTACACGAATTTTGTTACTATAGCCATAACACAAGCCATTTTGAATAAATGTTTCTAAATTTTACACAAAGTGAGAAATGTGTAAGGTCATAAGTTATTTCGATACCATAGCAGAACTTTGTATAATGAATTCTCTTCAAAAGTCACTTAACCAATCTATCATAATATTGCGGGTTGATGGGCGAATTGGTAGACTTAGTGCTTTAAAGACTTTGCAAATCAGTTCAACACTTTGTATGTATAATTTGACGTAGCGATAAGTTTTAGACTATAAAAAAGAAACTGGTGTAACGAGTGATTTATAATGACATACTTGAAAAGAGAAAATTTGCTTACACTAATCAAGTATGGACCTAAGGTTGGGAGAGAATATAATGGGGCAGAGGAAAGGAGGAGGGAAGCAATATAATAAAGCATGATTAAAAGACGACAAAGAATGAGCAGCACTTTTTATTTGTCAGGACCTAAACACTAACAAAGGAACCTTCATTGGAAACTTTGTGAGTGGGGATACTTAAGAATGTGGTGTGGTTAGGGAAATTGAAAATGTGTGCAAATATAGAGTTCGAGTAATGAGGAATCTACTTGGAGCATTCGAGTTTGGAAGAGTCACAACTGTTCCGAATCTGAATGACCTACACAAGGTCTGTCCGCGCATAGGTCAGAAAGGCATGGAAGGGAACCGACGGACTTTGGTAGAAGTCTGTAAATATTAGCGAGTGTATGGTGCCCATTCTATTTTGCCGTGATGATTTAGCAGATTAATGTGTAATTAATTGACTATTAATGGTTAATTAATTAACCGTTGAAGTGCAGTTTATGGGTCATTAATGGGCAATTATTGGATCGTTGATAGATAATTAATGTACCAATAATGGTCAGTGAATTTATCGTTAATGCAGCATTAGTAGGTGATTAATTGACCCTTGATATCAATCAATGTTCTGTTAAACAGTGACGTAGGGTGACTTTTAGAGATGAGGAAGCAATTCTATTTTTACAACAATAAATATGTTAATTAAAGTAAATATGTTGTTCATTAAAAATAACTATAATGTTGTAAGCTACTAACTTTATTTAGATGTTAAATTTTTATAAATTTTATTTTTGTAACTTTATTTAAATGTTAAATTAGCTTCTGTTATTATGCACAACCACTACTAGCCAAGATGTTCCTATCCTAAATTG
This sequence comes from Ceratothoa steindachneri, assembly GCA_963969495.1. Taxonomy (NCBI): domain Eukaryota; kingdom Metazoa; phylum Arthropoda; class Malacostraca; order Isopoda; family Cymothoidae; genus Ceratothoa; species Ceratothoa steindachneri. The sequence continues at coordinate 8,211 of CAXAKS010000359.1, forward strand.
TATTTGCGAGAGCAATACTGTTTTAGATGACATCTAGGGTTGGCTAGGCCTACTTGTTTTAATAATAGTTTCTTTACATTATGAGTCATCGCACTGAACTTCATTTGTAATAGTTTTTCAATAATGCAAATCTCATTTTATCACACTTATAAAAATGAATAAAAATATGCCACCACACTTATCTAAGTACTGACTGCCTCAGGAGCACTGATCTCAAATATACGAAGGGTGACTGGTAGGCCCGCCAGAATCTCGGAAATATTAACAAAATGCTCAAGATATAGGAGCTTAAGCATGCTAGAGTTTTTGCTATTTAGCTGTTTTCTTTCTCAGACCAGTATTTAAATATAATCTAAAAAAAAATTTACAGTTTCATAGCATAATAATAGTTACGTCATTGTGTCTTAGACATTTTATTGCTTTTTCCTAGATTTTGGCCATCCGGCAGATTGGCCAGATGCAGATTTGCCAGATGCAAGATGACTGACTGCAAAGCCAAATTGGCTTCTTTTTCCGTATACAAATAGGTTACTTTTTTCTTAATTCTAACACGACGTTAAAATATCTATATTTTAAATCATAAAACTATAATGACTATATATTATTGCTAAGAAAAGCAAAACATCTTTTAAACTATTCATTCCAAAGCACCAAAAAGCAGAACTATAATTGAAATTAAGAGAAAAAAAGTAGAAATCTCGACGAAAAGGATGCATTTCTTCAATTGCAGTCGGGCTCATCAAGGTCTAACGCCAATTCGATTGAAAGTGAACAGCACACCATATGGCGTATATAAGTATAGGCAAGCATAATGTGAGAACGAAATTGATTCTGTTCTCATATTAATCGTTGGTGTGTAATTTATTTTTTATTTTCTTTTAAATAGTAGAAGCATTGCTTACCTTGCTTCCATTGACTGCGCGTCACTGCAGTTAATGGACCATTAATATATCACTAATAGACTATGGGAATGAAAAATCGAAAAGAAACTTAACCGACTTTATTTAACATTGTGTGAAACTTGTTAAGTTTCTTAGCAGATATATGCAACGAAATAGAAGACACCATTATTTAGAACAACTGTAGAAATATCTGTCAATTAGCGTTTCAACAGCATTAATTAAGTGCAATGACTGAAAAAATTATTCCAATCCCACTAAAGTTCGTCTTTCTGTATACAGTACTAATTACTTTGTGGTTGTCCTTCCTTGTAGTTACTTACATCAAGGAATTTATCAATTTCAAATCTCACTTGATAAAAGCATCCTACCCCCTTTCTATGGTTGACAAATCAAAAAAAAATTAATTTCCACCGTTCCCTTTTAATATCTTGTTCTGATACATAAGACATTCATTATATCTCCTGAAGTGGGTTCATTTAATAAATTATTTATCAGGAAGTACAAGAAGACACTTAAAAGATACTTTATTCATACTAACTTTTTAAATACAATTAATAAATCCCTATCTATTGGCAGTACCCTTAGGTCTAATGGCAAACTTCCTCTTGAGATGCGAAGCAGTATTATTTTGGTATAAACTTGTCCCTCTTGTTTGCAGGAAACCTTCTTAGGAACTACGGTTCGCCTGTTTAAAGATACGTTTGGTTCATGCATGAGAAATAACTTGCAAGGAAGACCTATCTAGAAACAAACATTTATCCATGAGGAACCATTTTTTACATTATAAAACTCAAAATTCCCAGGATGGACAACTTCGAAAAACTCTTGAGATAGAGATAAGGAGAGATAGAGAGAGTTAATTAAACACCCTGACAAAGAAAGAAAACAAGCAGCGAGCCTTCAAGACTGTAACAAACGTCTCATCTTCAAGAAAATCTTGAAAAAAGGAGAAAGAGAGATACTTAATAACAACAATAAATCAAACGCTCTCACTTCACTAATGATATCCTCCATAACCCAACAATTGTTGATCCAGTGGTGCAGCAATAAGCCAGGTATATAGGTAAGCAAATAAAAACAACTACATTCATCTTTCATCCCAGAAGTTTTGAAATATCATAAAAATAAAGTTATCAAACTCAAGGTTACCTTTGTGTTCATTTGTGTCCAATTTATTGACATATAAAATGTTTCTAAAACTTTACGAATATCTGTGTCTAGAATTTTTTAAATAATTATAACCCGATTAAAATCAATTGGATGATCCTCTTTGAATATGTGCTTGAACACTCATCTACCTTTTATATACGTTCTAACATCATGAATATGTTGTTAAATACGGCGTTTTAGATTTACGATTTCACCTGTATATGTTGTTGTTGTTGTTTTTGTTTGTTTGTGTTTTTTTTGGGGGGGGGGGGAGCGCACAGAGCAGTCCAAGGCATAAATACTGTCGCCGAATTTTTGCGACGAAGTAATTTTATATCTAATACTATGATGAATTTAACTATGGGAAACTGCGGAACTAAAATGCCGTATTTAGTAGTATGAATATGATGCCCTACCGACACCTGGGACTTAAATCGCACCTTATTCAGTTGGTCTCAATGAAAAATAAAAAGGCTTTAAATCGATTAGTTAAACTCATGCATATTTATGTTTTTTTACATTTTTCCACCCTCTTAGATCGAAAAATATTCAAGATTATTAATAGATAGCAAGGGAGTGGAAAGTTAGAGGGATTAAAAATGTGTGGAAGTTGTATGAATCAATTAGACACTATAGGGCCCTTGTACATTAAAGGGAGCGCAACTCTTCTGAAGATACTCTCGCCACTTTATCATCTAGAGGTGTACATTAGATGAGGAATTCACGATAAGAGTGACACGAACTTATCTGATCAGTAAAGACAGATTCGAGGAGATGAGTGGGGAAGCTGATTCGAGGAGAAGACTTTATACTAAGATTCGCGGAGGAGATTACAAATTCTTGTTCAACCCATATGAAATATTTCGCTATAACATCCCACCCCGCATAAACAACCCATTCCGCGGAGCAAAAGACAAGCAAACGATATTAGTAGAACCTTAGCCTCAGTTACGCCTAAAAGGAATTGACCGAATCTTTACATTTAAACCGAGCGGTCAAGGCTTCAGGTAAATAAATTCCCAAGATTCCGTCATGCCTCGTTCCAGCCGACACTCATCTAGACAGGATCGAAGGAGAACTATTGAGCAGTATTTCCTTGCCAAAGAATTGTGTGTGAGTGGTATCTGCCCACCAAAAAACATTGTCTATTTGGCAACATGAAAGCCATTGAAATCATAGTAATACAAAGGCAAATTTAAAGAAGGTTAAAAAGATAATGAGTATAGAAGGAGGGAAAATGTTCGCGTATGATAAGAATGGGAAAAGTAGTCCTTGTCAAACCAAAAAATGGGGCTTGGTTAAAGCATTTAAAGCCTCCAAGAATAAATTGGAACGAAAGAGACGTACGCACAATTTCGGAATCATTCTCCCTTGGACGCGAACAAAAAATGTGAAATCTCGATCCTGGTGGGTGAAGGATTTCTTTCCCGCGGTTTTCATGGGCATTTTTCCCTCAAAGTTTGGACATTTCAGTGTTTGTACTATTTACATTACTGAGTACTTTTGTATTCATCGATACCTTCAATATTTGCTTGTATTTCTTGGATTTTCTTTAGTATTCTGTTCGAATTTCTACCTGCATTAGCCTTGGAACTCTCATTTCTTCTAATGTATTTTATTGTTTGTATTTCATTCCTTGTAATCTTGTCTTTTTGAGTATGTCTAATCACATTCGGCTTCGGTGGGTGAGTGATCGAACAATCAGCGCCTTTTAAGGAGCAATGAGCGGAAGGGTCGATATCACGAATAGAAGGAAATAGAATTGAGGAGGAAATGAGAGCGTCAGCAAGTGCCAAGGTCTGGAAGACCACGAAAATGTGGGTTGATTATATAAATGTGTTTGTGAAACTGACCGAAGGACAAGTGGATGCTATTGTATAGGAAATTTGGCCTCGGAGGAAAGGGATATTTGAGCGAGGTATTCGTGTCCTTCCGCAGAGAAACATTTAGGAATATTCCATTGGTGCCGAGCAGGCCTTCAATTCTGCTATATTATTCGAGCTAGTAAGCGAACCTCATCGCTTCTCGCTTATGCTGGGTCATTTACATATACGAGTGTCTGGGTTAGGATTACTTTAACCCATATTTCTGGCCTTTGTTCTATGTGAATCTCCTGATTTATCTTCAGAACTTTCATTATTTTTACTATATCTATGTTTGTGTTCTAATCCATTTTTTTGTCATCAGTTTCTGGGTGTTTTGTGTGTACTGCGCCTATTTCAAGAACTGATAGTCTTCTTGTGTGTGTGTAAACTCATGAGTGCTAAAAAGTTATCTATTTCATCTGCATGAAATGTAGGTTCATCTGCTTAGATTACCTATACCGAAAACCTTATTAATATTGTAATTCACTAGTTAATTTATCTACCAAGTATTCCTATATTTTCTTTTAGAAATTGTGTTATATATTTCGGGAAATAGATAAAGCTACTTCATTATTACGCGTAACATTTCCACATTTTAAGAGAGTATGCGATCGCTTTGTAATTATATAGTTCGTTCTCCTTTCGTTCTTACCTTGCTCAAGCCTCCTTCACAAACTCTGATACTCGTATCAGCCTAGGCTCAGAGGGCTTTGCTGCCAGGTGCGTTGGGTACGAACTAGTTCGCGACCGGAGAATCAAAGTTGCGTTTTGCGGGGCATTTTCATTCACGTAAATGACCAGATAACGCAACGTGTTGGCTTATTCCAATGGCGAGTGATTCGGTCCGAGGCCCAAAGTGAATGACAGAATCAGAAATGTGAGTTTTTTAATCCCTTTATTCGCCACTTGACAACGCATCTGTCTGCTATATTTAGGCTTTCTCGTATTCGTCTTCAGAAGGATTTAAAAAAAAACCCAGAAAATAATTCTGAAAGTCCTCTGGTAATGGTTAAGACTACCCGTACATATAGAAAGAGAGAGAGAGAAAGAGTCGGAGAGGGGAGAGACAGACAAAGAGAGAGAGAGAGGGAGTCTGATAGGGGAGAGACAGACAAAGAGAGAGAGAGTCAGACAGAGAGAGGGAGGCAGAGAGATTTAAGAGAGAAAAGTAGAGAGAGAGGTAGATATAGAAAGTTAGATAGAGATGTAGAGATAGACTGGTAGGTAGAAAGACAGGGAGAGATAGGTAGATAAGAGAGGTAGGAAAAGAGGCAGAGAGAGAGAGGTAGATAAGAAAGGTAGGAAAAGAGGCAGAGATCGAAGAAGAAAGATAGAGGTAGAGAGAAAGGGGGGGGAGAGGGAGACTAAAGAAGAGAAAGAGTAATAGAATCGAGAGTGAGGGAGAGAGGGAGAGGGAAGTTTAGGGAAACGATGCAATTAGTTCAGAAAAATCCAGAATATTCTCATTCACACATACTCTTCTTCAAATTCGAGCTAAGACGGGACCTGGCAACCGGACCAGCCTTAATGGCGACTTTTTCCTGGAACTTTGAACCATAAAAGATGGTACCGGGGTAGCCACTCTATATGTGAAGCGGAAGAGTTGAACAGAGTCGACATCCCAGCACATCCTTTACCTAATACCTCGTCTAGCCGTCGCGCTTTTGACCTTGGCAACAATTAGGGACCTTAGAGTATATCCTGCTATCGAGGTAGGTTACGGTAAGAGGGCAAAAGTATTCATAGCCACCTGAAACTCTTTGGACAGTAAAAGCAAATGTTGGAGGGACGTAGAGAAGATTCTGCGATAAAGAGGATAGAGGCGGGTCCGCTAAAGAGTATTGTGAGTGATCACTTATTATTATCATACCAGAGGATCAAACCAGGAAGATGTTTAATCCTGATATCCAGGTACCTTGTGTAGCAAATAAGACAGACTACCTTGCCCCCCCTGCACCGAAATTAGAGAAGATTAAAGAGAGTGAAACTCGTAGATAAAAGTGGGTCACTGTACGGGAAAAGGGGACGTACCAGTTTCCCCAGGGCTCATCAAGGGTTCAAGTCAAGCCAGTGACAAGCAACTTCTGAATTTGTACTTGGGCCAGGAGAATGTGAAGCTCCTCCAGGTACTAAGTGTACCTGTCTGTACTAGGTGACCTCCTTCAGGGATGGAGAAGAAGATGGAGAGAAAGAAATAGAGGGACAAACATGCCAGTAGATAGAGAGGGAGAGCAAGAAAAGAGATGGAGAAAGGGAGATGGATGAGATAAAGATAGAGAGGGAGGAAGAAAAGCAGGAGAAAGAGAGGTGTGAGAGAATAGATAGAGAATTAGAGACAGAAGAGAGAGAGAGGAGAAGAGGGAGAGAGCTTTCTTTGGGACTGGTGTGGATGATCATCTACGAAGGCACAAAAGAAATGGCCGATCACGCTTTATGTGTCAAAGTTGTATAATGATGATCCTGCTTAATAATAATAATAATAAAATAATAATACAGGGTGAACATAAAGTCTTTATCTGAATACCAATATATATTAGCCAAAACATATGTTATGTACAACACAGTTTTTGCTGCTTATCTCACGAAGTTTTTCTATCAATCGTGAACACCAATATGTACCGTTTGTTTCCCAGGACACATCTAAGCGATACTCGATTTCATGCCATGTATTTTTCAGTCACCGTCCATATTGCCTCCTTTACCCTTGCTTTTAAAGTATCAAGATCAGTAACTGATGAACTTTACACTTTATCCTTCGTATACTCCGATAAAAAGAAGTCAAGACTGGTATTGTCTGATGAACGTGGCGGCCATGGTGTTGTGGTGTCAGACCATATCTCTCAATCCATCTGCATAGAGAGATAGCGTTCAAGAACTGACGCTCAACAAAACCCGTGTAGTAGTGAATCAACTTTTTGGAAAACTAACCGTGTCTGAAACTCTTCTAACAGAAGACAAAGGTAAACCTGCAATATATCTAGGTATACCTTTTTGCCTAAAGGGCAGGCTCAGCAAAAAAGAAAGTTCGATATATTTTGCTATGCATTAGACCATACCAAACATTTACTTTACGGCAATGCCTCTTTTGGTCTAACACAACAAGTGGGTTCTCTGATCCTCAGATACGAACGTTTTGCCTGTTTACCTTCACTGAGATGCCAAAGTTAACTATTTAAGGTAAACATTGCTTGCCTTAATTCGTTCCAGAATCTCTTCAACCTAGGCAGCACGTTAGAAAAAAAGGAAGAATTATCTATTCCTATCCTCCAAAAGTAAACATATTGAGAAATTCTCTATTTCTCTCCTCTGAACGTGAAAATTACCATAAATTCCATATTTCTGTCCCTCCAAGAGTATTTTTCTATTTATATAAATAAGAACATAAGAAAAGAAGGAGTCTGCAAAAGGCTAATCAATACCCTGTGCATCTCTCGAGCAACGTGAGGTAGTAAGTTTCACGTAATGTTGATTGAGGTTTTCCCGTGTGTTTTTTTGTGCCAATGACTCGCCAATGCTATTTTATCGGTCTCCAAAATGCAACTTGTATTTACGTTCCCGTGCATATCCTTCTGGTCCGTAGTCTCAAAAAGAGATGTTCTTTATCTCTAGAGATTAGCCAGCATGTTGAGTATTGCTATCTCCCTCTTTCACTTCCCCTTACTTCTACACTTTCCTAAAGAAACTCACCATACAAAGTTTCTAGTGGAGATACCCTTGTTGGTTTTTGCTTCTAAGATTTAAATGTACAATAAAAAGAACAGTGGATTTTAACCCTTAATATTCTCTCTGAGCCTGAATTGAGGAACCAAATGCTTAGAGTTGTGGATGTCCTCGAGAAATTTAGACTTGGCTCCTAGCAAACTCGACTCTCTCAATACTCGATTAGAAATAAATATCTTGAAATTTTTTTTTTCTACGGTGCTTTCCCTTGATTTCTCTTCTCTTCTCCCATTCCATGCTTCATACGGGGTTTAATGGACGTTTCATTTTTTTCCCTTTCCCAGTGTGGCATTATATTGTTACCCAAGTAGTTTTTTTTATTTCTCAGGAGCTTCAATATCTCAATTCACATACACAACGTCCTCAAATCGCTGCTATTTTGTTCAATGTACTTTTCTCGCCTCTTCAAATACTAGTGATAATTTCTTTTTGGATATCATGGTCTGATTAACCTACTATCTACTTACGTACCCAACAAATATACAGATTGCAAGAAAGGGATTAAATACGAGCAAACAAAATATCGACATGTTATATCTGATATCGGCTTTGCGGTCCAAAGGAGATTCTCTAATGGTTTTTTGTAAATGAACTAGGGCAGTGCGAGTCTTGTGAACATCCGTTTTGAGAGCTGCGACGCGAACTACAAGATAACAACACTCCTTTTTCCCATATGACCCTTCTCATTCAAATTCGAGGGTGGTCACGAGATAATCTCGTATAAATATCGTTCAAGTCTTTCAGTGAAGAAAGAGAAGCAAACTCTTAAAACGAGGTACCTCAGGATGTATGGCTGGTTCATTAACTGTTTTTATGTTGTCACCGATAGAAGGTTGTTTTAGGATATTGTTTCCCTAGGCTGTTCAACGTTTAGAAGGGTTGTTTACCAAACCTTTGCTTTTTTCTATTACCATTTCTTTTTTACCTACATTATTGAGTTAGTGTTTCTCCCAATAATATAGATGTTTATGGGAACCTAATGGTAACCTTAAAATCTCGTTTAATAAGATGATTATTTTTTACCTCTTATTCAAATCATTTATGTCGTTAAGAAGTGTTTTAGAAAGTCATAAAAGCAAAATCCAAATCTATAGACGATCTCCCTAAAATGTCCATAACATAAGAGAGGGAGTAAGGAGATAATTATAGAGTAACGTGAGTGTTGGGCCAGGAGTAATTTCCCTTGAGAGGTAATTTTACATCATGCAAATTAATGTAATACAGATGAGCTTTAGTCAAGGAAGATTAATACTGATGGTAAAAATAAAAAGAAAAATGACACTAATTAACAAATGAAATAGTACATAGAGACAAATAGAGCTCATGAGAAGGAAAGAATAGGCGATGAGAGAGCTATTAGAAAAACTTCAATATAAAGTAAATTATTAAAATCAATCAAAGGAAAGAAGAAATTGGACCAAGCACAAATAATTATTGGTTTTTGAAACTCTTTTACTTCCAGAAACAATCCTTTACCACCATTATGACCTTATCCAACTCGACCAATAAATATAATCACTTATTGCCCCAAATATTTGAGTCAGTAGTCAGTCCCTATGTACGTTTCTCTGTAATAAAAATAAATTGTAAATGTTTTTCATTTTATTTCCTTTAGATACGATGAAAATCTTGCTTGTATTATTCCTCTCAATCATCGGGGTTACCTCCTCTTTTGGCATGTATATGGAGGCGCTAAAAGATGAAAGGGAGACATATAAAGTAAGTTGATATGAAACAGTCTTTCTATAGCTTCCTTCAAACGTGCCCACATCCGTCCGATTCTTTAAAAGCCTCAACTGAACCCCACTGACCCTTCCAATTATCGCTCGATTTCGCAACTTCCTTTCCTCTCTAAGGTTCTAGAGAGTGGTTGCCTTACGCATCAACAGTCACATGGTGGCCTGTAACATTGATGAAACCTATCAATCTGGTTTCAAGTCAGGTCACTCCACAGAAACCGCCCTTCTCAATGTGTCCGATTGCTTACGAAGAGCCGCGGACAGGGGTTGTGCCTCCATCCTCGTTCTACTCGACCTCTTCTCTGCCTTCGATACTATTGACCATACGGTCTTACTTGATCGTCTCCACTCTTTCCTCGGCATATCAGGCACGGTGCTTGACTGGTTCTTCTCTTACCTTTCGTCTCGTACCCAATCCATTGTGATTGACGACATTTCATCCGACTCTACCCCCATTCGCTTTGAAGTGCCACAAAGCTCTGTTCTTGGTCATCTACTATTTCTCATCTACCTTCTCCCTCTTAGTTCCCTTCTCCGTAATCTTGGTCTATCCTTCCACCTCTATGGTGATGACACTCAAATTTTCGTTTTCTCAGCCCCCACGTCTCTTGCCTACTCTATCACTGACCTCCTGGCTGCCTACTCCTCCATTTCTGATTGACTTTCTACCAACTTCCTCAGGGTTAATCACTCCAAAACTGACGTCCTTCTCGTCGGCACCCCTGCTCTTGTCAAAAAATCTAAATCTCTGTTTCCCTCGCTTACTCTGGGTGGTAATACTCTTATTTACTCTGACTGCGTTAGGAATCTGGGTGCTGTTTTTGATGAGCATCTCTCCTTTAAGCCTCATATCCGCAATGTCAGCAAATCCTCTCTATGTTTCCTTCGAAACTTCTCTCACTTTGATCGCCAAAGTCTTGAGACTGCTGTTCATGCCTTCATCACCTCACGCCTTAACTACTGTAACTCTATGCTTGTGAATCTGCCATCCTCCTCTCTCCGCCCCCTTCAACTTGTTCAGAACTATGCCGCCAGGCTTCTCCTCCCTTGTCCTCGCTTCTCTCCCTCGAAACCCTTGCTGCATGAACTGCACTGGCTCCCTGTCAGATCCCGTACTCACTTCAAGATACTTCTCTTCACATTTAAGGCCCTAAACAACAAGGCCCCGTCTTACCTCTCTTCTACCCTCTCGCCACGCCATGTCCCTCGGGCCCTTCGGTAATCACATGCACCTCTTTTGAATATTCCTCGTTCATCCCTCTGCTCAATAGGGGACTGCTCCTTCTCTATCTGCACCCCTAAGTTGTGGAATGCTCTTCCTGCTGAAATCAGGTCTTCTCCCTCTCTTACCACATTTAAGCATCTCCTGAAAACGCATCTTTTCAGTATTGCCTTCTCCCCCTCTTGAATCTCCATTCTCATCTCAGCACAACGTGCGCTCTGGCAAGGCCTCAGGCCTTGAAAGGCGCATTACAAAAGACTTATTATTATTATTATTATTATTGGCAAGAGCTACTTCAGTGGTAAAATGAAAGAAATTGAGTCACTTTAGAGGTAGAGGGTTTGAAGTACATAGTTAGTGGATGTCAAAGAAGAAGGAAGGTCAAGGTATGTAGCTACTGACGTATGTCTAGGTATCTATAAGTATACATAATGTTATGCCACTCGATCTATTCGATCAAAACTAGTCTCCTCTCTGTTCCACACCACACATGAAGAGTTAATTGGTGTGCAGATGAACAGAAAATTGAGGAACTAACGATCCAACTTTACAGACGTGCCGAAATTCCTATGTTACGAAAGATTGGTTTACTTTCATTTTCTCGCAGAGGCAGATCGAATCTTTATTTTTATTGCTTTTTAAATCGGAACAGAAAGAAACCTGATGCAACCAATAATGGCTTTAAAACTTATAAAAAGTATTTGAGGAGTAACTTATGTAGATCAAGTACAAAAGGGAATAAAAAAGGAGATGGTGGAAAGTGAAATAGAGTTAGAAATTCAAACTTAACAACAAGGTAAGCACACTTAGAATATTGTTCTTATTTAGACGAATGTCACTCAACCCTAAGAGCATACTCACACCCCTTGCTGGGGCATTTGCTTAGATGATGAAGGGGATAAACATTCTCGAACGTTTCTTAGATCCAATTTGGTAAAGTCTACGGCTCACCCATGGAAGAAGCCCTCCAAGAGAGACTGTACGCAGAGAGCAAGGTGCAAGTGGCCAACCACAACCAGGAGTACTACGAGGGAAAAGCTTCTTTCCTGGCAGCAACCAACATTTTCAGCGATCCGGTGAGTAGAGAACCATAAACTACCGTTTCCATTTAGTAAACAATGTATATACAAGATAATTGAAAAGAAGGTGAGAGAAAGGGAATGATAAAAAGTAAACAGAAATTCTATTGGATGGAAATGATCATTGACACAGATAATGCGTTATAGTTACGGCATATTTTTCCAATGATCTCTTTGATAAAACTTTGATTATTCTATTTTTATTGTTATTTTAATGTCACAACCATCCTTTAACTTTGCAACTTTGTCCCGACAGCTCCCGCATGAACATGCGAAGTACAAAGACCTCAAAATAGTTGGATCAGCTCTGGACGTCTAAGCTCCCACGTTCATCAGATCTCACAGAAACGTCCTCCTCCCGGACTCGGTCGACTGGCGCAAGGAGGGAGCGGTGACCCCGGTGAAGGACCAAGGACAATGAGAATCTAGCTGAGCATTCTCAGCCATGAGTCTTGTAACGACAGTAATTTTGATTTCTTTTAAGAAATAGGAAAACTAACGAGGGTATTCCAAAAGAGGAGTCTCAGAAAGTAGCTAAGATTCCTTATTTCCATTCCACTCTCCCTTCCCGAATGAACATTCCTCGTTGGATTATACAGATATTAATAATATTAATAGGATAAGCACGTTTACCCGAAGATTCATACTCTTGTGTTTGTTCGTACCAACTTGTTCCTTGGTGTATTATTCTGCGTGTTACCCATGACGTCCATTATGTCATTTCCTGAGAGCCGGTGGAACGTCTCGGTCAATTCCTTGATCGCATTTCAGAAGGAATGGCAGATAGAGTTGCTGCCTCGTATAAGCTATTGATTAGCCTTTTGCAGACTCCTTCTTTTTTAATGTTCTTATTTATATAAATAGAACAATACTCTTGGAGGGACATAAATATAGAATATATTGTAATTGCCACGTTCAGAGGAGAGAAATAGAGAATTTCTCAATATGTTAACTTTTGGATGATAGGAATAGATAATTCTTCCTTTTTTTCTAACGTGCTGCTTTTGTTGAAGAGGTTCTGGAACGAATTGAAGCAAGCAATGTTTACCTTAAATGGTTAACTTTCGCATCTCAGTGAAGGTAAACAGGTAAAACGTTCGTATCTGAGGAACAGAGAATCCACTTGTTGTGTTAGACCAAAAGAGTCATTGCCGTAAAGTAAATGTTTGGTATTGTCTAATGCATAGCAAAATATATCGAACATTTTCTTTGCTGAGCCCGCCATTTCATTTTCGATTTTGTCTCCATTAGTAAGCCATTTTTTTTCCATTTTACCTTATAATGATATATGTAATCCCCTACTACCGTTACGATTACTAATAACCTTTATAATGGTTGTTATTTGTTCTTATGATTGTTTCAACCATTTATGAAAGCTTTCAAATAGAAACTCATATGAAACGCTCCCGGCTTCACTTCTAATTATCTAGATACTTTCTTCTCTTGTCTTTCAACCAGCGTATTTACTTTCTACAGGGGGGAAATACCCTTTTTATTTAAACATTGTTCCTCTTTGTCCCCAATTTTCGGTGTCGAATCGGTGGTCTACCTCTGGCACAGGTAGGTAGCCTGGAGGGGCAACACTTCTGCAAAACGAAGAAGTTGGTGAAGCTGTCGCCTCAGAACCTTGTGGACTGTGTCCCTGGAGAAGGGTACCATGGGGGGAAGTTCATGGATGCCTTCGTATACGTGAGAAACATCTCTGGGATCGACACTCGGATCAGCTACCCATACACAGCAAAGGTGTGTCCTCAGCAGACGGGATAGGACTACATGACCATGGCACTCGCATACCAGTGACAGAACTTTACGCACGGGTACTTTTGCACTAATAATGTGACCTAATCTGGTTAATTTAGTAACGTGAGGTCTTCTCATAACAATGGTCAACACATTTTTTGTCTGACATGTTTTGTGGTTGTCTCTTAACTAATTTCGACGTGCTGATTTCCAATATGGCATCCATTCTTTTGTAATACATCAGGTTCTTATTCTACAGCATATTCCTATTTTACGACGTACTGCATGTACTTGCTCGGTAAGGATAGATTCCTAAGTGTTATAGCTTCAAACCATAACTTAAAATGGCAACAGAATTTGAAAGCATAAGTGCAGTGTAAGATAACATTACCTATTGCTAAATGCATACAGGTTATTTTTCTATTATGATGAAGAAAACACAAGCAATTGTACACATACCTATACATTCATGGTAGAAATTTTCGCTTGCGAGAGTGTCTGGAGTGCTTGATGTCTACACAATCTCGTTGAATACTCCAACAGTAGTCTGCTATCATGTTTGTGTAGTCTATCGGCCTTGATATCTCTCCTCCTTAATCTTGATAACTTAATGAAAACGCTCCCGTGTTCATCACTCAAGATTAGCAAGAAATTCATCAAGATGGCTCTTGACGAGATGAACCAATATGCTCATGTTGCATCCAAAACGATGAAAGCTATCAAGTAATGTCTCTAAAAAATCCTTGTAGTCAGTAGCTTTTTTGTTTCCAAGAAATCCCTTCACAACAGCCACAAATGAATCCCATGCTCCTTTTTTATGTCAGTCATCGAACTCGAGAAGTTTTGGTTTTCCATTAACTTTTTTATTTGTGGCCAATCAAAAACTCCAGCCTTCATTTTATCATAAATTAACCCAGGGAATATTGTACATATGAATTTGAAACAGTCACCCTCCACATTAAGAGCTTTAACAAATTGTTTCATCAACCCTAGTTTAATATGAAGGCGTGGGAAGATGATTTTCTTTTGCTCAACAAGTGGTTAGTGTATAATATTCTTCTCCCCAACTGTCAAACTTTCTCTAAATGGCAGAGTTTCTGTTCCCAATGTTTCTCCTTGGCTCGGCTATCCCAACAACACAGGAAACACGGAAATTTTGTATAGCCTCCTTGGTGGTCAAGTAAAAAAAATTACCATTTTCAGATCCACACATATGATCCATTTGTGTTCATCATATTTGAGTAAATCTAATACAGATCTTATGTGTTCATGTTTCTATTTTAAATTCACAGAGTGACCAATAGGAATCGCACCGAAAATGTTTCCATTATGGAGTAACACACATTTTAGACTGTTCTTTGAACTATATATAAAAAGTCCCAATTCACTTGGACCATACTCTGAAACACCCATTGCGTTTAACAGTACCGCCACGTCACAACAGTAAAAATCTTCTTTTGTTTTAAAAAATAACAAGAGATCTCTCTCCCTGTTCCGATAGAAAGCTACATTTGTTTTTACCTGCAACAAATTCTTCTCTTTAAGTCTAGAAGCTAACACTTCTGCTAACTCTTTTGACAGGCCTAGGTATCTAAGTAAATCATTTATTTCTAATTGGCTGAAGTTTCAACGTTCTTGGGTCGATGTATGTACACAGTCTGGATCACTGTCAAGTTTATTGCTTACATCAGATTCACGTATATCTCTTACATCGTCCAGTGAATGAAGTTTCTTGAATACAGGTACTGAAATTTCATTTGAATCAAGATTGCTGAATCAAGATTTGGGTAATTTGTTTTATGTCGCGTTTTCTTGCTATAACCAGAAGTCTTTGTGAGACAAAAGTATTAATCGGTTACATGTTTTTTTGGCTCCTACCATACCATAAGAATGCCAAATCCTAGTTGTTTCGTTGTGCCCTTTGTCCATTGCAGTAGATTTTCGACACATGGTTTATAAACATTGTGCGTGTCCCACGGTTTATCTTGATCACCTAATTTAATCTTAAAGTCAGCCAAGTATGTTCTTTTCACAAATATACTAATGTTCATTCTGTGATTTGGTGCAGTAAACCGAACCACATATATAGCAAAACGAGTCAGTGGAATTGAAACATTTTCTTCGTAATGCGGCCATACTATTGAATGTTATTTCATAAAACAAATCTGAAAAAACATAAAATTATATTATACACAATTGCTTTATATATCTAGATGTGCATAAATAGAAGTATAAATACATAGATAAAATAAAATAAGAAGAATACCAAACGCCTCCACTTCTGTTCGCTTGGTCGTAAGATAGCCTGCTACTATGAGTGGGACCAATATGGACCAGTCCATAAATAAAAAAAACTTAACGTGACATAAAAAAACTATTGCCATTTTTAAACTCAGTGACTCTGAATTTCCCCAAAACGGGTCTCAAACTTAAGTCAGCAGAAACAAGTTAAAATTTGTTGACCAGTTGACCGCTTCAATATGAATTTTGAGAAGCGTTCTATTAATGTGGTCATTCTAATGGTACATTTCAACCCTTGGCGATGAACACAAATAGCTCATGGATCAAAATTGGAGACAAGGAGCTAATGGGCAGGTATACCACTAGTGCAAATTTATTCTTCATTTTGTTGAGAGGGAAATGGAGATTCCTTAGGTACAAAAGCCTTATTGTTACTCTTTTAAATCTTAAGCATCTCTCTCGACATTTATTTCGAAGTAATTTAGGTCATTATACATTTCATTATTATTAAAAGACCTTTTTTACGCAATCGACTTTTTAAGGGTATGTATTAATTCATAAACCTTAAGCTCTTCATCATAGGAAGCTTCTTCTGCCTTTCCTCCTAATGATGCAGCCACGCTTTCCACACATCCCCACACCCTCCCACTGACTAAAGTTTGATCAATATTTACTGATAGTACCGCCCTTAATTTCTTTCCCAGAACGATACGTGCAAGTTTAAGAACGACATTGTCAGTGCACGGATGTTGGGTATGTGTTAGTGCCACCTGGTGATGAAAATGAGTTGAAAGCAGCCGTTGCCACAATTGGCCCTATCTGAGTGGCTATCCACTCTTCCTTTGCCATGGCCTACTACAAAGATGGCGTCTTTTACAATAAGGAATGCAGCAGTAAAATTGAGAATCTTGATCATGCCGTTCTCGTCGTCGGATATGGCACCACTGAAGATGGAGAGGACTACTGGCTAGTGAAGAACTCATGGGGTGTAAGGTGGGGCATGGCTGGATACATGATGATGTCACGCAATAGGGATAATAATTGCGGTATAGCTACATTCCCACTTACCCACTCGTGTAGAGGATTCAAATATTAAAATGAAAATAATGCACCATACATAAGGCCTAATAATATGATGATTTGCTACTATAATTCTTCATGTAGTAAATAAGTTAACACAAACCTAATTAATTGACTCGAAAGACTAATTAGTTTTTAATAATATTCCTAATCCTTATATTTAAAGAGTAACGAACTTATAATTAAAAATTTATTAATCTTAATTGATTTTCGAGGGTTTTTTTTCCTTCTTACGTAAATCAAAACTATGGATTCTCTGTTTTTTTATTTATTAAGAGCGACTGTTGAAATGATAGTCCATGTAGAAGGGTGCGACTGACAGAAGTAAGGAATCGGTAGGTGTTTGTTTACCCGCGCAACTTCTTTGTAGACCCGCCTATCCCAAATCTTCTTCATTACCTACCTTACTTTACATCATACAAAAACCAACTCTTGCTATTTATACAGGTTGTGGTGGCTTGGTGCACTTCCCAAATTGTATTTGAACTCATTCTAGTGGTGGGATACCCCGCTAGGTCCCTCCTGGCTAGGAGAGACGATATCCCGATGACCGGGGAATGTATGAGGTAGGAATTATATTAGGCGGCCGACTTTCTTCGCTCCTTACAATGCATCATTCGATTTTTCCGCTTTATTCATTATGGCACAAAACAAAAGGACTAGCATATTCGATTTAACAAGGTACATCCTAGCTCAGATTACAAACCCATGTATGTAAATGAACATACCCTGGATGTTTTTGATCCTATGACCACTTTTCTTATACCTTCCAATCATTTGGATGGCATAGTATATTCTTTACATGCATGCATTTTTCTTAAACTAGGTATGATGACCACGAACTTACTAAATACCGCAATGCTGATAAGGAAACTTCACTTTCAAATTCCACCTCCTTCCACCTTTACTAGTGGAGGAGCTCGTGTCTTGAGGCAAACACGAACAGCAGTATGAAGTTCATGGTACTCTCCCCCCAGAAGCCAGAATACTCCTCCTCGAAGTGGAAGATTGTGGATTGTTGGTCAATCCTCTGAAGATAAATCCACACCTGGGATGAGAGCAAAACCAACCAAAGTGGAAAAAAGAAGGATTCAACTCATTCCGGGGAAATCCGAGAGTGGATGATCATTAGTCATCACGACGAAGAAAAATATCAGAGCGGTCCTTTTTCGCTCAGCGAGAGTGGAGAAAAGCTTAAAACAACGGTGGCCAAATCGTGGCTCTCAAGCTTCATACGGCTATTGAAGGTACATTGTGGTGGCTATTGAGTCAACATTAATTTTGCGGGCATCAATGGAATTTTAACTAACCGTTGAGGGTTAGTGATTGGATAATCCTGTCCCACTTCCTTGGCACCTATTTTAATTCCGCACGTCGAGTTATACGGAGACGTTACTTTTCTCTTTTTGTATAGCATAAGTAAATATTTATATATATTATAATATATATATATATATATATATATTTATATTATAGATATATTTCTAATATTGCTATTATATTTTTCATTATTTTTAGATTGTGAATTTGTCTAGAGGCTGTATAAATTCAGGAGACATATTTTGCTATGTCTGCGGGCAATTCACCCCTTTAGATTCCCGGAGGAATATTACTCCTTTGTTGAAGCGTTGTTATTTAGCTTATTTCGGCTGCAGATTAGGAGACCAAGACAAGCCATTTGCCCCATGCAAAGCTTTTAAAGGTTGCATCAGTAAGCTCAAAATGTGGTCAGTTGGAAAACTTACCAATGTTATGGCAAGAGCAGAAGAATCACCATGATGACTGCTACTTTTGCATGAACAAAGGAACTGGATTCAACAAGAAGACTAAAGATTGCATAATATAGCCAAATATGCTTTTAGCAATAAGGCCTGTTCCACAGTCAGATCATACACCTGTGCCTGTGCCACCCGAGATATGGGAAGTTTCCTCAGAGTCCGATACTACTGATACGAATCAGATGGATGTAGACTATGAACCACCAGCATGTGACGATCCAAAACTCTTCAACCAAGCTGAGCTCAACGACCTGGTGCGAGACCTTAACCTTCTAAAAGAAAGTGCACAGTTACTTGGCTCTAGACTAAAGGAACACAGGCTTCTAGCTTTTGGAACAGCATTCGCTTGGCACCGTCATCCTGAAGCAAAATTCATTCAATTCTTTAAGAAAGAGGATTCTTTAGTTTTCTGTTCAAATATTTCTGGCCTTATCGAACACATGGGGATGCCGTACAAAGCAGATGAGTGGAGGCTCTTCATTGATTCTTCTAACAGTAGTGTAAAGGCTGTTCTTCTCTACAATGGCAACACAGCTGCATCTGTGCCAATTGGCCATAGTATCCAAATGTCCAAAACCTACGAAAATTTGAAAACACTAATAACTGCAACCAAGTACCATCAGCACAATTTTCTCATTTGTGGTGATTTAAAAGTTATTGCTCTCCTACCAGGGGCTTCAAGGGGGATACACCAACTATCTCTGTTTTTTGTGTCTCTAGGATAGTAGGGCTGACAGCCAGCACCATAAAAAAGGACTGCCACTAACAAGAACCA
>CAXAKS010000359.1:32500-257228 GCA_963969495.1 Ceratothoa steindachneri
TTACTTTGCTGTTGTGTAACTATGGTAAATAAACTTTTGCCCATGTATCGTATATTTATTGCACTCACTGTTTATATATATATATATATATATATATATATATATATATATATATATATATATATATATATATATATATATATATATATATAGTGGGAGGAAATAAGTATTCATACACCTTCAAAATTTAATTATAATTGACTTCCAACCCATGAAACTTTATGAACTTTACACAATAGACGCATATTAATGTAAAGTTAATAGTTATGTGCACAAAATGGCATGAAACAGAATTGATATTCAGTAAAATTAAAATTACTGAAAACTGGGGTGAAAAAATACTTGTACAGAAACATAAACCTAACGAAATTCCTTTTGAACAGGACATGAGAGACATACTATTAGTTTGACGGTGCAAATAAACTTGTAGATGGTTTAAATAATATGTACTGCAGTCAGTCAACAAGAGTTTAGGAAAGATTGGAATGCCGTTCAGCAGTCGAGGTTCGTGCAGTAAAGACGTTATCATGGTGAAGATTAAAGAATTCTCCAATGACCAGAAAAATGCGATCCTGAAGCTCTATCCTGATGGGTTGAGCTACCAGAAGATATTCGTGCAGCTGAAAATACCCTTCAGAACCATTGATCCTGTCATTCTAAAGTGGAAAAAGGTGGAAACCATCAACGACCTTCAACGTTCAGGTGCTCCTCGGAAGATTTCCCTCAAAGCTTCTCGTGTAATACTCAAGAAGGTTAGAGCTGCCCCTATGATAACTGGTAAGGCAATTCAAGATGACTACTGGTGGCAGGAACGTTAGTCACAAAGTGAGCCATCAGTAATGAACTAAACCGGCATGATTTTAATTCTCGCAGGCTAAAGAAGACACCTCTGCTGGTGAAGAGACACAGAGCTGCAATGTTGAATTTTGCACTCGAATATTTTGGAGAAATCAGCTGACTTCTGGGATAATGTCCTGTGGTCAGACAAGACAAAACTAGAATTGTTTGGCCGTAACGATGGCCGTCCTGTCTGGAGGAAAGATGGCAGTGCCAACGACTCTAATAACACCATTACTACCGTAAAGTTTGCGAGAGGGAGCATCATGGTGCGGGGGTGTTTCTCATTCAAGAGTACCGGCAATATCCACATCATAGACATGACCATGAATTCGGCAATCTACAGACACATTTTAGAAGAACATCTGTTCGTTTCTGTAGCGAAGCTTGGATTTGGAGAGGGATGGATCTTTCAACAAGATAATGCCCCTAAGCATACTGCTAAAACTAATGGCGACTAACCGGTTCCGTAAAAATAATGAAAACGTTCCAGAGTGGCCTAGTCAGTCGCCAGATTTGAACCAAATAGAGAACTTGGGGCACATTGAAGAGCAAGATTCATTTGAAGGGTCCCACGAAAATCAAAGAATTGGATGTAATTTGCAAAGAATAATGGGCAGAAATGCATCAAGAAATGTTGCAGCACACTAGTAAAGAACTACAGGAAACGATTGAAGGCGGTGAAAGCCAACAAAGATTAAGCAACTAAGTATTAATGAACAAATATCGATTTGTACGAATACTCTTTCACTCCTGTTTTCATTAATTTCAATTTTACTGAATATCAATTCTGTATCATGCCTTTTTTGCACAAAACTTTTAACTTTACATTAATATACATCTATCGTGTAACATTAAGGAAGTTTGAAAAATTGGAAGACTATTAAAATTGAATTTTGAAGGTTGTATGTTTTGGATCGTTGTCCTGCTGGAATGTCCATCCTCTCGGCAACTTCAAGTCGTCTGCAGACTGCAAGAGATTATCATCCAGAATCCTGCGATACATCTGAGGATTCATTTTCCCTTCAATAAAGTGGAATCTTCCAGGACCTACAGAGGAGAAGCAGCCTCATACCATTATGCTGACTCCTCCAAACTTTACTGTTAGGATTGTATTTTTAGAATCATGCGCTGAGTTTTTCTGCCTCCAAACGTGATCAACACTATTCCGCCAAAATAACTCAATCTTCGTCAAAATTTGTAAGCTTCTCTAAATGTTCCTTGGCAAAATTCAGACGATTTCTGATATGAATTGGTTTCAACAAAGGTGTCTTTCTTGGTGTGCGAGAATGGAATCCCTCGTTCCTAAGAACTGCTCTAATTGTATTTTTGCGTACATTTGTCCCAGCTGCGTCCAAATCTTTCTGAAGTTCAGATTAAGTCCCTCAAGGATTCTTCTTTACTTTACGGACTATATGTTTAGCCGCACGGTTTAAATTTTTAGATGGACGCCCTGAACGTGGTAGACTTGCAGTGGACTAATATGACATGAACTGGCGAATCGAGTCACCAATGGTTGAGATTGGTATTTTTAGCATAGATAATTTTTTATGTAGCTCAAATCACTTTTATGTAACTGAACAATTAGTTCTCGGCTCATTTTTGACAATTCTTTAATCTTGGCCATAATAGAATTAGAGTGTTGAACGATGACGTCCTTGTCAGGCAGCACTCAGACACTGATTGAGGTCCACTGTTTTACGTGGACGAAGTACATTATTTTTCTAGAAAGTTCTATAGCATTCCTGTCACGTAAACCACTCTGGAATGTTCGAGAACTATTTATTATCGCTTTAAAACTAATTTGATGGGTGTGTTGGATACTGTTTAAGGCGATAATCTAACACTTTTGTCAATATAATATCAATGCTTTACTATTTGTGTATTCTAATACCGAATTTGTATTCAACGTCCAAAATAGATAATATGTTCAATTTTCAATTACTTTGCTGTTCTCTAACTATGGTAAATAAACTTTGACCATGTACTCGTATCAGACATATTTATTGCACACACACACACTTCTCTCCCTCTCTCTCTCTCTCTCTCTCTCTCTCTCTCTCTCTCTCTCTCTATATATATATATATATATATATATATATATATATATATATATATATATATATATATATATATATATATATATATATATATATATATATATATATATATATATATATATATATATATATATATATATATATATATATATATATATATATATATATATATATATATATATATATATATATATATATATATATATATATATATATATATATATATATATATATATATATATATATATATATATATATATATATATATATATATGTATGTGTGTGTTTGGGATCGTTGTCCTGCTGGAATGTCTAGGTAAACATGAAGATCTGCGGCGCGCCCGATAAAGTTGGGGGGTTTTTTGCGTGTATGTTTCGTTCACCCGCGGATGCATATTCATGCGCGTTTGATTAGATAAAAACGTTAAAACATTATTCTATAAATAATTTTTATTATATACTCGGGGGCTGTTCCCCTCCCCCCCCCCCCCAATAGAAACTCAGCATCATCGTAGGTTGGTCCCCTCGCAGTGTTTAAACCCCCCACGATCAGTCCCCTTGAATTTACTCCCAAAAGGTGAAACATATTGGAACACGGACGAAATAGTTTACGTCCCATATAAATATATATATATATATATATATATATATATATATATATATATATATATATATATATATATATATATATATATATATATTTTACTTTCCTCACTTGTAAATTCCCCCAAAAAATTAAGTCAACCATAAAACGAGAAAATATAATAAAAGAAAATCGTTTTCAATGGGTAACTAAAGCTTTGTTTTTCCATGTTCTAAAATGAATGCATTATTTAAATAATTACACTGGTCTGCATTTTGGATTTTTTTAATTTTTACTTTTATTCATGGATGTGATCTTACATATTCTTGGGTTGCTCATTTTAAATATCTAAACGATTTTTTTCTATAACGGAAGGATTTTGAATAAAACACAAATTAATGATAACAATAAATGTGCATTTTTAATATAGTGTTACTTATTTAAAATGAATAATTAATCTTGGAAAAGCATATTATTTTAGTTTTAAGAACATATTTATACCAAATCACATAAACTAAATCAGGGTTATCATGAAATGAATTAAAATCATCAACATCAAATCAAATGAATGTAAAAAAAACATGCTCTCATGGTTAGCCTACATACCGATTCAAAGAAAGGCGTACCGCTGTGATTTCCGCTTGTGCTGTGCATCGGAACCATCACATTTTAATGACCAGCAGTAATCCGCCATCATGCTTACATTCCATGTGTCCTGGTATCGAGTTTCCATGGTGCAAATATCCTGATAGAAACGCTCTCCTTGTTCATCACTGTATTCCCACAATTCGTGGGAAAATAGTCAAGATCTGAGTGCAAAAAGTGCATATTCACACTCATTCTAGACCCAAGTTGCTGGAAACTTGAAATCAGATCTTGGATCATTTTTTCATATTCTGGGGAGCGGGTGTTTCCCAAGAAGTTATGGACAATCTGCTTGAAGGAAAACCAGGCATTCACCTCGACACCTGCTAATGCTTCCTCAAAATGCTTGTCCTTCATCAATTCCCGAATCTGAGGACCAACAAAGATTCCTGCCTTTAGCTTGCATTCACTTAAACGAGGAAACTTTCACTCCATGTACTTGAAAGCAGCTCCATTCTTGTTCAAGGCATTCACAAAATTTTTCATAGGCCCTAGTTTGATGTGGAGGGGTGGTAGCAGAATTTTCTTTGGGTCAACTGGTGGCATAGCTCTCACGTTGTGATTTACAGGTAAAAGGCTGGTTCTTCTTAGTGGCCAGTCCTTTTTTTATGGTGCTGGCTGTCAGCCCTACTATCCTAGAGACACAAAAAACAGAGATAGTTGGTGTATCCCCCTTGAAGCCCTAGTAGGAGAGCCATAACTTTTAAATCACCACAAATGAGAAAATTGTGCTGATGGTACTTAGTTGCAGTTATTAGTGTTTTCAAATTTTCGTAGGTTACGGACATTTGGATACTATGGCCAATTGGCACAGATGCAGCTGTGTTGCCATTGTAGAGAAGAACAGCATTTAAACTTCTGTTAGAAGAATCAATGAAGAGCCTCCACTCATCTGCTTTGTACGG
Source organism: Ceratothoa steindachneri (assembly GCA_963969495.1). Lineage (NCBI taxonomy): Eukaryota > Metazoa > Arthropoda > Malacostraca > Isopoda > Cymothoidae > Ceratothoa > Ceratothoa steindachneri. Next base: position 37,531 of record CAXAKS010000359.1, read on the forward strand.
CATCCCCATGTGTTCGATAAGGCCAGAAATATTTGAACAGAAAACTAAAGAATCCTCTTTCTTAAAGAATTGAATGAATTCTGCTTCAGGATGACGGTGCCAAGCAAATGCTGTTCCAAAAGCTAGAAGCCTGTGTTCCTTTAGTCTAGAGCCAAGTAACTGTGCACTTTCTTTTAGAAAATTAAGTTCTCGCACCAGGTCGTTGAGCTCAGCTCGGTTGAAGAGTTTTGGATCGTCACATGCTGGTGGTTCATAGTCTACTTCCATCTGATTCGTATCAGTAGTATCGGACTCTGATGAAACTTCCCCTATCTTAGATGGCACAGGCACAGGTGTATGATCTGACTGTGGGACAGGCCTTATTGCTTAAAGCATATTTGGCTATATTATGCGATCTTTAGTCTTCTTGTTGAATCCAGTTACTTTAGTTATGCAAAAGTAGCAGTCATCATGGTGATTCTTCTTCTCTTGCCATACCATTGGTGAGTTTTCCAACTGACCACATTTTGAGCTTACTGATGCAACTTTTGCAAGCTTAGCATGGGGCAAATGGCTTTTCTTGGTCTCCCAATCTGCAGCCGAAATAAGCTAAATAAAAACGCTTCAACAAAGGAGTAATATTGCTCCGGGAATCTGAAGGGGTGAATTGCCCGCAGACATAGCAAAATATATCTGCTGAATTTATACAGCCTCTAGACAAATTCACAATCTAAAAATGAAGAAAAATACATTAGCAATATTAGAAATATATCTATAATATAAATATATATATATATATATATATATATATATATATATATATATATATATATATATATATATATATATATATATATATATATATATATAATATATAAAAAATATTTACCTATGCTATACAAAAAGAGAAAAGTAACGTCTCCGTATAACTCGACAACGTGATGTGATAGAGATGAATAAAAACAAAGTAAATCACCATTTTTCATATATATTTTGAAAAAGATGTTATACAGTCATTAAAAATATCAGGCAGACCAGTGTTTTGTGTATTTAAGTAAAAGAAAACAACTTTTATGATTTATTATTCAAATTTGCCTATCATGATATTATATCATAACATATCGAATACTCTCGATAATACTAAGTTGAGAAGATTGTGTGAAAATATTATATAGGAATTTTTTGTCGTATAATTTTTATGAAGTTAGAAAAAAAAATCGGGTATTTTGAAAGCATAAGCACATAGACTTACTTCGACCATGTCTTACGCCAAAGCGATGATTTTAGAATGATACACAGCTAAGTACAAAATAGGGCGGGTTTTACTTACTTAAAGCTACAAAGCGAATCAAAAATTGCGCCAGAAAGTTTGTAACGAGAGAAATATTTAAAAAAAATGTGGTGAGGATAGAAGGATTGTAAATGTAGGGATAAATTTGCAGGCGTTAGGAGTGGCGGGTGCGCAATTTTACAGATGCTACCTGCTATCCCTTCACGTGAAAGCAAATGGAGGGACACACTAGCACACTGATTTAATTATTCTAATTTTGTCTTACACTATGACCGTGGTGCTCATGCTGGGAAATAGGTAGCCTGTGGAACCCAACTTGCAGGATTAAATAAGCCAAGCGAGGGACTCCACAAATGGACGCTCGGTGGATCTATAAAATCGTAAAAATGGCTTTTTGTGTAAATTAAGAGAATAATATGACACGTTTAATGAATAAAGAACCAAATAGAATTAGGAAATTAAACAATATATATTTATATATATATTTATATACGAATGCAATTTGCGGCAGGAAAAATGAAAAGGTGCCTCATAGTAATTTCGAGCTTTATTTAGTTCATTCTCAAAGATAACTACAAGAGAAAATAATATAATGCGAGTATATAAAAGATAAGGGATCGCTTCTAAGACAAAAAATCACCAATGAGGAAGTAGGAGAGGGATGGGTAAATTCACATTAGGATTTAGCTATAACAGGTAGCAAGGTCAAACCGAGAGGCAAGAAAGAGCTAAAAGGGTTAAAACGATTAACAGATAAAGCCATAGTCTAAAGACGGATATTAGGAGAGACGCGATAATTAAATTGAAACGAAGGGGAGAGCAACAAGGAGAGAGGAAGAGAAATAAAGTAAGGTTAATACAAAATCAATACAATAATCAAATTGACACATCGGGTTCCAATAAAAATTGCATCGTGTTCCCAATTCTATGGGAACCCGATGTGTCAATTTAATTATGGTGTTGATTTTGTATTGACATTATTTTATTTCTCTTCCTCTCTCCTTGTCCCTCTCCTCCTCATTTTAATTTAATTCTCGTGTCTCTCCTAATCTTCTTCTTTAGACTATCCTTTCTTTATCCGTTAATCGTCTTAAACCTTTTTGCCTCTCAGTTTGACCTTGCTACCTGTTAGAGCTAAATCTTAATGTGAATTTACCCGTCCCTCTCCTACTCCTCATTGTTGATTTCTTGTCTTAGAGGTGATCCTTTATTTTTTACTAGTTAATATATACTCGTATTATATTATTTTCTCTTGTAGTTATCCTTGAGAATGAACTGAATAAAGTTCAAAAGTACTTGGAGGCAATTTTTCATTTTTCCTGCCGGACATTGCATTCATTACGAACCTCACGGGCTACTTTGTGAGTTTCTCATTTCATATCTATCTATATATATATATATATATATATATATATATATATATATATATATATATATATATATATATATATATATATATATATATATATATATATATATATATATATATATATATATATATATATATATCAAATTGTACATCTATGAAATAAATTTATAGAAAGTAGAGGTCAGATTCACGTGGAAACAGATGAACATACGCACGCTAGAATTAACTATCAAAGGTCACCACCTGAACAAATACAGGCTTTGACCACCAAAATTTGACAAAGAACTGTAAAAGACAAGCAATTCCCTATGATTAAGATAAATCTGAGACATGGGAAATATGTAAGTACAGCAGGTAAGAATAGCTGTCGGAACTCTGCCCAAAGGGTGGAGGTAACGAGCAAATTAGATGAGTGGGTCTTCCCCACGGGCAAGTCAGGTCATACCTCTTGGAAAAGTCACACAATATACTAGGGGCGGTCAATAAGTTTTGCAATTCGGATATAAGGAAACGAGATATGAGGAAAAGTGTTTTATTATTTTTGAATATAACTACCCTCGACTTCAAGGCACTTGCGCCACTTGTCCCTAAGACTTCGAATTCCCGACAACTACAAATCTCCCGACTGCTGTTTAATCCACTCCTGAACGGTGAGCTGGACATCTTCATCGTCCCCAAACCGGCGTCCACGCAGTGCAGCCTTGAGCTGGCGGAATAAAAAGTACTCGCTAGGGGCCAGATCTGGACTGTAGGGGGGATGGTTGAGCTCCTCGAATCCGCAGTCGTGCAGGGCAGCTTGTGCAACTCTGGCCTTGTGGACAGGGGCATTGTCGTGGAGGAGCAGGACACCGCGTGTCAACTTGCCGCGCCACTTCTGACGGATGCACTTCTTCAACCCAGCCAGTTCTTCGGCGTAATATTGGCCTGTGATGGTCCTTCCACGAGGCGCATAGTCCACCATCAACACTCCTTCAGAATCCAAGAAAATGGTGGCCATGATCTTCCTGGCTGAGGGTTGGGCCTGGAACTTGATGGGGGTCGGAGAGCCCCTGTGCTTTCAAGGCCATGCTTTCAAGCTTGGTCTCGGGATCCCAGTAATGGACCCACTTTCATCACCTGTTACTATGCGTGACTCGAATTCCGCCGGGTCTTGGTTGTACAGGAGCAGCAGCTCCTCCGAACTTTGACGACGTTGAAGTCGATCATGGGGCGTGAGGTTTCGTGAGGTTTCTAGAGACCCAACGGGCAGCGACCTTGGTCATAGCCGAATTGTCGTGGATGATGTTGATAACACTTCCATGTGATATTCCAAGTTCTCACTCGATTTCTTCGACCTTCACCCGTCGATTTTTTTCCTCTCCACACGGGCCACATTGCCCTTGTTGGTCACATCTGACGGGCATCCTGGACGGGGCTCATCTTCAAGGGACTCACGACCATGGCGGAACTCCCTATTCCAGCGAGCAATGGTTGCATAGGAAGGGGCGGTGTCGGTGTACACTGCAACCATGCGCTCATGGATCTCTTTTGCATCCTTGCCTTCCTTTGTCAAAATTTGATCACTGCGCGGTGCTCAACCTTCTCCATTGTTGAAAAATTTGTGACTGACGATCTGCGATCAGCTACTGCTTCTTAAATAGACAAGGCAGGAGCGTGCGGCTGCAGGTCCTGACTTGTCATAACTTGTCTTAACACCCCCACAAACAGCCATCTGCCTTTCTCTGTTTTGCCCTACCGATTCGCTAAACTTATTGACCGCCCCTCGTATATAGAGAGATTCGGCAGTTAATTTACTCGATCATTAAGTCAAAAATTCAGTAGTCAAGATCAATCAATCAGAATCAGCCAATCAGAGAATCAATCAGTCCCTTGGTACCGTTACGAAACCCCGTTAGCTCGCCTAAATCCTGTTGCCTTTAGACTCGATAATTTGTGTAAAACAGAAGCCTACTCACTGACTGCAAAGAACTCGAGATCTTTCTACTTGCCGCATCGTTTCGAAGTCCTTTTCTTACACGGATAACAAAGACACCTTCGGTAAGCCCAGCCTAAGCCATAATCCCTCGTGAGAAACTATAATGAGTCAAAACCAATTCAACAGGTAGATAAAGTAGGCCCATTACTTAAAGTCCTCGTTACCCGTCGAGTCAACCCTACCGGAACCCTCTCCCGCACACTGCTCTAGACAGGTGAATTTGAGCAGTGAAGAAAGGAACTAAATTATTTCATGTATTGGCTGCACTTCCTCATGTACCGGCGGCCATCATATCTACTCAAAATTACCAGCTTTCAATGATTAAATTGATTGGGCTCTTCGAGAAAACTAAACCAGAGTTCTTCGCGAAGCTCATTGCGTCCTCCACTCTCACAGATCGCCCATCTACCATTTAGAGGAACTAAGAAGAACTGCCCTAAAGGTAGGAGTTGATGAGGAACTTGTGAGACACAAGTTCATTCAATCCCTGCCAGTCAGCAATGCGCCTATCAATGCCACACAAAAGGAACTAACCTTGGCACAATTAGGAAGACTGGCGGATGAACTAACGACATTCTACATGGCTCAATGTCTTAATGTAAATACCTGCAGTAACTCAATATAACGCAGTGTCGCTTCCCTGCCCGATGTGTATATGCCTAATGTTAATAGCAGTACAAGTAATGATTATAAAAATAATGTGAATTCGGTGGGAAATGCGCGATCAGTACCAATGGATGCGTACCCTAATGATCAATGTGCCTATAATATACCGGTAGGATTGTAAACTTTTCACAGGAACCAAAGACCTTTAGTCTACCGTTCACATTTGTAATTTGGTGAGGTTGCAAAATTCTGAAAACCCTTGTGCAGGTGGCCAAAGAGAGGAGAACATGTGAGGTTGCAACCTTTCTCCAAGCCATCTTTACCAACCCCAACGGAAAATTAGCAGGGCATGCCATTTTATGCGCGGCCGCTGGTATGTCATCTGTTTTCACTGTCGCCGCAATAGTGAATAAAAATAAATTTGAGTTTCTAATTGATACACGGGCGAGTGTGTCGATAATTCCTGCTAAATTGGTGAATTCAGGTAAATTGCGCGAGTCCAGTGTAAATAATATGAGCTTGCACGCCTGCAACCCTAAGGCTCGCTAGCTTGAATGGAACGATAGGGCACAAGGAGCATTTGATACTACAAACTTGGAATTAATCAACTCCGTCAAACTCTGTCAGGCACTGCCCAATGATTTGCCATGCAGGCTGGTGACGGATTGCTCACAATACGCTGCAGGTGCTGCCCTGAACCAAATGGTAAAAGGATCGCGGGGATCGGTGGATTTCTTTTCGAGCAAGATAAGCCGGACACAACAAACATACTCCACCTACGACCGAGAGCATCTGGCGTCCTATCTTGCTGCTATCTACTCCAGGCAAATGATTGTAAGTCGCCATGTTACCTTGTGCATGGATCACAAGCCATTGGTATTGGCTTTTTCTTCGCCATTAAATGCAAAATGGGACAGGCAGCAACACCCTTGAACAGCCATTTTGGAATACATCAGCAATATCACCTACGTGCGTGGTCAGGACAACGTAGTGGCTGACTTCCTTTCGAAGAACGTCAATTTGGTCCAAATTGACTCAGTTGACCACTGACCTTTGGCGGCAGCGCATGATGATGACGATGAAACGAAGGAAATTCGCTCGCGACATAAATCTTTTCCTTTTCTCTGGGAAGTTCAACTATAGTACGAAGTAACATCAAGATGCCCACGACCGTTTGTGCCTAAGTCTTCCAGAAGGAGTACCTTCAATCAGTTACATAATCTGCCACATCCTGGAGTCAAGGCATTACCTTGTTTTATAAAATCTCGATATTTATGGCCTAATATGGCCAGGAATATTCGGCCCTGGACAAGGGAGTGCCTCTCATGTCAATCTGCCAAAATCAGTCGTTACACGAAATCCCCGACCATTTATATTTCATCTTCAAGGTTCGGAACAGTGCATATTGATATAGTTGAACTACTTCTGCCGTTTACACTGCCAGCACATTCCTATCCGTCGCAAAATCAGTATTTACTATTGTGCATCGACCGAGTTCCAAGATGGATCGAAGCTTTACTGATTCTAGACATAAGTGCCAAAACGGTCGCGTTGGTTTTCCTAGACGAAGAGATTTCCAGATTTGGAGCTCGCTTTACTTAGTGACCGACAGAGAAGCCCAATTCGAATCCGAGCTATTCAAGGAACTGTCTGACCTCGTTGGTTTTCATCGTCTCCGCACCATGGCGTACCGACCGTCGACGAATGAAGAGGTGGAAATGGCACACAGAACTTTGAAGTGCTCCATAATGGCCCGTCGACAAGGTTGGCTGATGGCACTTCCAATTATCCCTTTGGGCATTCGCTCCTTGCCTAATGACTCGGGATTTTCGCTTTTCACGGCAGTCACGGGAACTACACTTTTGTGCCCGAGACCCTTAGTTTCTTCATCGTCATCGATGACTAATTCAAAGTTAATTAAAGAATTAGCCTCAACCATGGCCCAAATCGATTTCGAACAGGCATTCCTAGAGCACTTGCACTCGGCGCCCAAGCCTTTTCTACCCGGAGATCTTCGTGAGGCGACTCATGTGTGGGTCCGAATATACCGCGTTCGCAAACCACATGAAAAGCCATATGCTGACGCTTTCCCTGTGATCGAGCGCGTCGACAAGGTTTACAAAAGGGACACTGTCTCAGTGGACAGACTAAAACTGGCGAAGCTTCCTCCCTTGTATAGTAATAAAGTGCTGGGTAATCAGCGACTCGCGAGGCCTCAGGTAGAGAACAGGATGAGGAACAGATGCACTTCACCTCTTGGAGTGCATGGGACAGAAGACAATAATGCCAAAGGAAGTCGACGAATCACCTCTACTGAGACCGGAGAGAATATGGCAAGCCAAAGGTCTTCACGCGTTCCGGAAGACGAGTCACGTTTGTCAGAATCCCGTCATTCTTATAATTTTGAATCCTATTGTAGTCATTATATTGCAGCGGCGTAATATACTGAAAGTAGAAGAGGACTAAATATAAACATGCCTCATTTCTATATAGCTTTCTTGTGTGTTGAAACTATGTATATATGTACCTTGTCATAATTATAGCTTTGTATAGGAGTAGGAAAGAGAATGAGACACAATTGTCAGATAAAATATATAAATTGTGAATCATATGGCAGAAAATAACATAATGAATAGGCCTGTTTTGTTGAGTACAGATGTATGTGCATACGAATACCAATGCCCGGTATAAGTGTTAAAATTCTGTTAGACATTAGGTCTGCCTGAGGTACGTACTTAATTTGTATCTCTTTATGTATTTATAATGAGTTATTTCTCAGTTACTCTACAATTGGCACAGGAGACTTTGTGGTGTTAATGTTGTAAAACAGGTAACCTGTAGCACCCAAATTGCAGGATTTAATAGGCCCAGCGAGGAACTACATAAATGCATGAGCGCTGCATCTATCAAATCGTAAAAATGCCTTTTTTTTTGTAAATTAAGGAAATAATATGACATGTGTAATAAATAAAGAACCAAAGAAAATTATGAAAAGAAACAAAATATATTTATCAAATTGTACATCTATCAAATAAATATAAAGAAAGCGGTTGTCCGAGTCATGCGGAACGCATAAACATACGCATGCTAGAAACAGCTATAAACGGTCACCACCTAAACAAATACGAGCCTCCCGCACACAAAAACATAAGCGTGCTGAGAATAATTATCAGTCAAAAAGGTCACAACGGCAGACAACAGGCAAGCTGAACAAATACAGGCTTTGAACAGAAAAAGTTCACAAAGAACTCTAACAGACCAGCGATTCCCTATAATTAAGTTAAATCTTAGACATGAAAAATATGGAGGCACAGCAGGTACAAATAGCTGTTGGAACTTCGCCCAAGAGGTGGAAGTAACGAAAAAATTAGATCACTGGTCTTCCCCTCGGACGAGTCAAGGTCACTCCCCTTGGAGAGAGCACACAATATATAGAGAGAGATCGAGCAACAGACATTCATTCGGCAGTTAATTAAATCGATCATTAATTAAAAAATTCAGTAGTCAAGATCAGTTAATCAGAATCAACCAATCAGAGAATCAATCAGTACCCTTAATATCGTTAGGAAAACTCGTTAACTCGCCTAAACCCTGCTGCCTTTAGACTCGATAGTCCGCGTAAAATGGAAGCATACTCACGGACCGCAGAGAACTCGAGACGCTTCCTCTTGCCCCTGATTACTCTTTCGATGACGAAATGTGAACATTAAAGTTGAATAACCTATTACATACAAAAAGTATGCATGAGTAAATACGATGAATTATTGGCGCAAAAAATATGTACAATTGGAGGTTAAGCAATTTGTAAATAGTGAAGATGGCTCCAGAATACACTAAACGGAAGGGGATAAACATGGATCGTCTAGTGTGTAATGATTGGAAGGAATGTAGCAAACAATTGTAAGTGGAGTAGAACCAACAAGGAAACTCACAAATGAGCACCGCAGTGGTCCTACGAAATCTTGAAATTGGGCACACAAATCAAGCATTGAAATAATATAACATCCTGTAATAATGATTAATGTAAGACAAAACAAATACTTGTAAATAATGTAAATTTGCCATTTAATATGTATTAATATAAACAGAGTATTTTGTAAGAAGAAAGCGAGTAAACTCGTTGTGCTCCCACACGACCGTACAGACACACCTACATTAGGAAACCAATGCGAGCCGAAGGTCTGGCCACAAAGATAACAAAGACGGTGGAAACAGCTGGGTACACATAAAACAGAATCTGATCTGAAACGCCAGAGTTTACATGAACGCGTGAATGGAAAAATCAATCTGCTAGGTTCTTAAAGTCAGGTACTATCTTGATACACAAACACCCTTTGACCAAACAAGCTGTGCCCAGCAGTCTTAGTAGAGAACACACGTGCATACCTTGGATCCGATAAGCTCTGCCCCGCGTTCAGATTAAGTGAAGAAAAGCCGCAACCCCTTAATTGGTGTTAGTATAAATAAGCGGGCAGAGAGATTCTCATTATTAGTCTCATTCTGATTAGTATAGTATTAGCATTATTATTATTAGTATCAAGGGGGGTATAAGTCCGCAATCTGATCGGCCAGAGTCCCAACAATCTGACGTAGAAGGAAACTTACAAAAAACTCTAAATATTAACAGTGATAGTCAGCCAAAGACAGGAGCAAGCAAACAAACCAAGGAAAACTCAACAATTTCACTTACCCGACTTAAGGTAGCCCTAAGCAAACATTGAAGCCTATAAAACCTCCAATTTTTCCTCTGAGTCCCTTCTTCTTTCAAGCAACAACCAGGTTACCATTTGAACCCAACCTACAAGCAGATTACACAAAATAACACTTTAGAGTCAGACCAAACTCGACTGTAAGGCCGCCTTATCCAGTTATTTATAAAATGGTGACACCTTCAACAACTCACGCATTCCCATAACTGGTGAGCCCTTCGACAGAACCAAAAGGTAACTAAAAATATGGACGCGTTGGACCATCACCAAGCAGGACAAGGAGAAAAGTAAGTTGTGAGCGCCACCATCAAGCCACCCATCTTTAAGAGAGACAGCAGTATCAAGTTAATTTAAGATAGAAGAGGCCCAGTTTCGTATATCGAGCATAAATAAGTTGAAAACAATCTTTTTTCACGTCCTAGCTGCACTACTTCCAGAGACTGTCGACCGCCTTCAGCTAAAGTCTTATCTGAACAAAACTACCAGCTTCTAAAGGTTGAGGTAATCAGGCTCCTCGAGAGAACCAACCTGGAGCTCTTCGAAAGCTCACTGGTTGACCATCGATCAACCTGGAGTAACTGTGGAGGACAGCTCTAGAGGTAGGAGTTGTGGGAGAACTCATGAGGCACATATTTATTGAATCCCTGCCATCGATCATCGCCCCTAAAATTGAAACCCAGAAGGACCTAACCTTAGCCCAGCTAGGGAAGCTTGCAGACGAACTAATGCCATTTTATAGGGCACAGTGTCTTAGCGTTAATAATAACACCGATACAATTCAAAGTAGTGCCACGTCTTTTCCTGTTATGAGTGTGCTCAGCGCGAGCTCAGTGACTATCGGCGTGTACCCTAATGGAAACCGTTCTAACTGTGTATCGGTGTCAATAGTATACTGATAGGACTACGACCTATTCATAGAAACCAAAGACTTGTGTTTTGTCGATCCCGTTTAGATTTCGGAGAGTGTGAAATTCTGGAAGCCTTGGTGCAGATGGCTGAAAAGAGGAGAATACGTTCAAATGCAAACGTCCCCCAGCCCATCTTCTCCAACCCTATTAGAAAACTAGCAAGGCATTCCATTGCAAGTGCGACTGCTGGCATGCCATCAGTATTCACCGTCGCCACAAAAGTATGCAGATAAAATAAAGTGCTAATTTTTAATTGATACGGGGGCAAGTGTGTCAATAATTCCTATTAATTTAGTGCGAACGGGTGAATTACGTATATCTAGTGTTAACAGTACAATGGTTCATGGTTATTCCTAGCCTTCGCCGGTCATTTAGGAGGTCATTTGTGGTCGCGGATACCACATCGTCATTATTAGGGTTGAATTTCTGGGGTACATTAATCTTTAGGTGAATTGTGCGCGCGGCTTCCTTATCGATAATCAAACTAAGCTCGAGTCAAAAGTAAAAAAATCCGGGAAGCCTGCAGTAGCACTAATTATTAATGACCTCCAGGATCTACAGCCTAGTTACAAGACTGTATAAGAGAGGTATGAAGCCTTGTACGGCCCTGCGACTACTAATCCCGACCCGCCAACGCCTACCTCCACGACACATACAATTGAGACGGCAGTGCATCACCAACATTCGCGCGACCAAGACCTCTTTCAATAGAGAAGCTACAAGTTGTGAAAGCAACGTTAAAAGCACAATTTAAGGAGAGGGTTGTGCACCCGTAAAAATCACCGTGGGCTTCGCCAATTAACATGGTCCCGAAGAAGTGGCCGGGCGAATACAGGGTGGTCGGCGATTTTTGCACACTTAATGCAATCATGAAGCACGACAGAAATCCATTACCGAGAATACAAAATATAGCAAACCACCATCATGGCAAAACAATTTTCTCTTGGTTGGATATTATTCGTGCTTACCATCAGATCCCGATGAACTCGGCAGACATAAAGAATACTGCGGTGGTAAGTAACTCTGTTTGGGTTATTGGAATATATGAAATTACCCTTTGGCCTCATGAATGCAAGCTACACATTCCAACGTCATATAGATAACCTTTTTCGTGAAATAGAGTTCGTTTATGTGTAGATAGACGACATCCTGATATTTTCGGACAATTCAGACGACTATTTGGATCACTCAGATCAAGTATTCAAAATCCTGGGGAAATTCGAATTATTGCAAGAAGAGACTGATTTTCTAGGGCAGGGTTTACCAACCTGAGCGGTATCGCCTACCTCTGGACATTTGTAAAATTAGGTGGGCGGTGCGAACTTTTGTTATACAATACAACATAGCTGCCAAACGACCAAGCAATTATATCGATATTTATTTCCTCATGACGATCTACCCTCGAAAATGAGGTCCCTTCGATTCTTTGAGCCGCATTGATCTATTGTGACTTTTGTCAACTTTTATCTCTTTGCTTGCGTCATTTTTCAAGGTAAGTTGCAGGTACTCTTTCGTCTCATTATGTAAGTGCCGTTTGCTTAATTATCTGTATTTTGTGAAAGTTCAGTCGAAGGTATTCTTTCGTCTCATTAAATAAGTGTTGTTTGCTTAATTTTCTTGTGTTATTTTAAGTTAACCCCTTAGTATTGAAACAATGGATCCAAAGAAAAAGTATTCCCGTTTGTTTTCACATTAGTAGTTGACATATGGTTTTTTGAATCGCCTGTAGATAAATTAATGTTAATGTGTTTGTTATGCCATAAATCTTTTTCAAATGAAGCAATGAAGCCGTCTAGATTGGCAAAACATCTTAGCACAAAACATTCGAAAAAGAAAGACAAGCCTATAAAATTCTTTCAAGATATTGCAAACAATTTAAAAAACGAACAACCATAAACTCTATGTTTCAAAGATCCAGTGAAAAGAGCAATGATGGACTCATTGCTAGTTACCGTATTTTAGAACTTATTGCTAAAAGTGTCAGTGCGCACACTATTGGTGAACAGTTATTAATGCCATGCTTTCAAGAGCTGATCTCAACAATGATGAATCAGGACCCAACTAATGTCCTAAAAAAATTACCAATTACTAATAAAACAGTAAGTCAACGTATTGATGAAATGTTTTGTGCATTATAAAATAGGGTGATCTCAAGATATAAAATGTACGCGTTCATTCCATTGCCATGATTTAGTATAATGAAAAGAGGCAAATTGCTCACACGCCTCAATATTTTGTATATACATAGTACTATATAAGACTAATGAACTTCCCGTGTGAACTGTAATGTATATCATAAATGCTAGTCATAGGAACTAATTAAAAGGTGGGAAGACGCCAAAACGATAAGTATATATATATATATATATATATATATATATATATATATATATATATATATATATATATATATATATATATATATATATATATTGTGATAGAACGGGTTGAGGCCGCTTAATTTCAACCACTATCACATGTTATTTAAAAACACGATGCTACCCACGTGCATCTTCGCTTTGAAGTCGGGCGCCTTATCGCAGCCACCTGAGTCAATGTTTAAACAAGGAGGTTTATCTTCCCCCGTTCATCCCATGCACCGGCCTCGCCAGATTGAGTTAGGCTTATGGGCAGATAAGGTATTGTTCTCAGGCTCGGCTGTGCATTCCCTCGAAGCCCCCACTCCATTGTCCCCCACGCCAAGGGGATGTCCCCACTATTTATATGGAAACTTTACCACTAAGATCAGATTAGAGATCCAGATTTTCTTCGCGAGACATCACTACGGTCCAGTCTCACCTTGTGCACCAAAGGGCCCTCGACCTTGAGATCCACCATCACTTGTCCAGAAGAAGGACAATATCCCTTGAGTGCCAAGGTTCTAGCCTTCGTGACGCCAAGTCCAATAGGCTTCCCCTGTTGTTCAGAAAGAGAACAACATTAGAACAGCCATTGTTCTTTTGAGCCCGTTGACAAGAAACGGTTCTCACCCCCCTCCCTCCTGTTGTTCAGAAGAGAACAACGTAGAACAACCATTGTTCTTCCAGCCCGTTCGCCAAGAAACAGGTCTCACTCTTCCTCCTTGTTGTTCAGAAGAGAACAACATTAGAACAGCCATTGTTCTCGAGCCCGTAGACCAGAGACGGTTCTCACCCACCCTGTTGTTCAGGAGAGAACAACGTAGAACAGCCATTGTTCTTCAAGCCCGTACGTCAAGAAACGGTTCTCATTCCCAAGACGCCATGTCAGGATCATTTAATTTCCCCCCTTCGGCTGGAACTCGCCAGCGGACCGAAAATTCCTTCACGTCGCCTTCTTCTGCACAACAAGTGTATTTACGTAAGCTGAACGTTACCGTTGAGTATTGAACCCTTTTGTCAACTCTATCCTGTGCTTTAAATGGTTTAGCGAACCATCTCATCCCTTTAATCTATATTTGTTTAACCTTTTTAAATCTCTTAATCCTCGGATTAGCTAGATTCCCCACGACCCTTTCCATTCTCTGTTTTTGTCAATATTTTTTGTTTTGTGTGTTGATGATAGTTTTTATTAATAAAACTCTATTTTATTAATGATAGCAATATTATTATCCTTGAGCTCAGTTTCACTTCTTAAGCATATCGAAGATACATAATATCGGTCAACCCAGACATCCACGCACTCTAAAGATAATTAAATAAGTTCCCTCAACGAATAGTTATATATGGTATATCGTCGAAAGTCCATTCTACGACATATATATATATATATATATATATATATATATATATATATATATATATATATATATATATATATATATATATATATATATCAGGTGTCCCAGAAAAAAGTTAACCCTACTTTGAATTAGTATAACTCAAGAACTATTGGGGATTTTGGTGTTCTGCCAAAAGTGTTTTATTTATCAGCTATTTATCTGTCGATCATGAAAATATCATTAAATTCCCTTTTACGATATGATACACTAATGGGTTTAGTGAAGGCTATCAAAAATACCTTTGCGCAAGGAAGTAAAATGATGAAGCGAAGCCTAGGTAGGCTAGGCCACCGTGCACTTTCAAGAGAAGCGTAGGGAGCCTAGGTAGCCGAGGTCACCGTGCGATTGTTCACGCAAAGACTAGGAGATTTTTCAGTGGTTTTTCAGCAACTCTGTGGTATGGTCTCGTCATTATTGCTTACTAAGCAAATCAAAGCGTTTCTGTGTAAAAGTTTACTTCCATAGAACCTTTTTAATCATGCGGTTAACAAAAGATCAACGCATATTTGTAGTCACAAATTTTATTAAGACTGGTAGTATTAAACAAGTACAAGATTCATTCGAACAACGTTTTCCAGGTAGGCACCCACCAAATAAGTCCACCATTTGGAAAAATGTTCGTAAATACCAACATGAAGGAACATGCTTAAATCTAAATAAAGGTCGTTCGGGTCGTATGAGAACAACAACAAAAAATATCGAAAATGTTCAGATAACACTTCTTCATAATCCATATGTATTAGTCAGAAAGGAGGGGTTACAATTGTCAAAGTCGTCATTTAAACACATTATTAAACATGACTTAAAATGGCATCCCTTCTTAAAACTGATTTTCCTCGTCGAAGACAATTTGTTGAATGGCTTTTCCATAAACCTGCTCGTATATTGGAAATCATTGTGATTGGTGACGCGGCAGCCTTTTTCATAAATGGAAAGGTAAATAGCCATAACATTCGGCAATATGCGCCGCTGAACCAACCCCCAGTATTCAATTTTGACACATGTATTTGTCAGCAGTTAGTGTCTCTGTGGATCGGAATATGCGGGAATGGCTATCTTGTCAGCCCATTGTTTTACGAGAATAACTTGAATGGTGCTGCCTACCTGAGCATGATCAACTAAAGGATCTTCCTGGAACTCCACCAGATTTATGGCAAACAATTCAATAGACTTTGGTGGATTCGGGACGGTGCACCAGCTCATAGACAGCTTGCTGTACGAACAAAACTAAGAGAAACGTTTGACAACCGCATTGTCGCGCTAAATCATGCAATTGAATATATATATATATATATATATATATATATATATATATATATATATATATATATATATATATATATATATATATATATATATGTCGTGGTATACGGCCGAGTATTTATGTACGTTTTTTCCGTACATGAAAAATTCCGTTCTTTTTTTCTATAAGAGTGCCATACTTCTAATTATCTTTCATCTTTTGATTTGATTCTTTAACATGGAGGATTCGTAATGTTATATCTCTATTGCTATATGCAGCGTTTCGAGGATTTAATTAAACCACTAGAGCAAAAATATACTTTTACTTACATTTAAAATGAAATATTAAAAACTTTAAATCTACTAAGGATATAATAATAGGATCTAAATAAAAAGTAACGCTACCAATAAGTAGTACTCGATGGTTGACGCAAAAATTCACTTTAGTAGAGAATGTTAATTAAAGAACATATTTAAATGGGAATCCTTTTACCTTTAAACAAAATGGTGTTAGACGGGGATTGACTTTGACTGAGAATCTCGTTGAGTTGGGAGGGAGTCGATGCGAGGTGAGGTGAGTGTGTTGCAGATGAGAGGCTAACTGGAGATGAGTGAAAAAGGGAGAGTCAATGCTTCTTCACTTGACGATCTAAGCGAGGGGACAGTGAATCTATGATTATTCCAATCCTTGGATTACACTTGTGGGGCTTCTCGATAATGAGAGGTGACCAAGAGGTGAATTCTTTCTCTGATGGAACTTCACCTTGGTATTCCTCAATGGTGAGGGATATCTCTGGTTTTATTCGAAAACTGAGATAGAGGGTTTCTCTGACGAGAGGATTATGATAGTGCTTCTCTATACCGATGGTTTACTCTTTGATGTGAACAAATGGAACAGCCTCTCGAGGAACTTCTTCTTTCTTATCTCCCGCTCGGTTCCACTTTAATGCCCGGACTGACGCCGGTACTCGACTTCTCTCGATAGCTCACTCGATTCTCCCTCTTTTCTCCAGATCGAAGTATATATACCTCAATTATCACCTGGTGGGAGGGGAGGGGAGATGCGTGCCTATGTTTAAGCCTCTCTCCTAGGGCATCACTTTTCAGCGTGGTGACCTTTAGCACTAATGGTATCTTCTAGTTTACGCTGGAGAAAAGGAAATTTCACCTATTTGCGAAACTAGACCTAAACAATACGAGGGGACAGTTAGCCTGTTTATAGATTTTTATTCGAAAGGCTATACGCCGCTCCTTTGTTTATACTAACTGGCTACGGAATCTGTTGACTATAAAGTTTCCTTGCGAGTGATATCATGGATTGTTGTACCAGCGGAGCTGAAGGGGAAGGGGGGTTAAAGTATCGGCTCATATATGCCACGTAGCTGTTGACGATGTGTAACCGAACTGTTTGGTCCTTGCGATATTGATTTCCAAACAATATATGTATATATATATATATATATATATATATATATATATATATATATATATATATATATATATATATATATATATATATACATATATATATATATATATATATATATATATATATATATATATATATATATATATATATATATATATATATAAACTTCAAAGCCATGTAAATGATGTATTAATTATTGATGCAACAAATTGTTTACCTCCCGAGAGAGTGTATATTAGAAATCAAAGAACGTCATTTATAATAATCCGTGGAGTAGTGCTAACAAGAAACCTCATTAATAAGCACAAGGTTTGCCTAATGAAATCTTTAAATTGGGCACACAAATTGAACATTGAAATAATATACCATCCTGTAATAATGAAATAATGTAAGACAGAACAAATACTTGTAAATAATGTAAAACTAAAATTTATATGTTTCAATGTAAAGCAAAGTATTTCTTTAGAAGAAGGTAAGTGAAATCTTTGTGTTCCCACAAGAACGTACATACACACATACATTAAGAAACCAATGCGAGCTGAAGGTCTGGCCACAGAGATAACAGAGACGGTGGAAACAGCTCTGTACACTTAAAACGGAATCTAATCTGAAACGCCAGATTCTACATGAACTCGTGAATGATAAAGTCAATCTTGGTATAAATGTTGGTTGATAAAGCACGTTGTCGCGGTATTGTAAGGGCCGAGTGTTTGGTGTAGGTACGTAGGTTTTGTTACGTACTTGAATAACTCGTTGATTACGTTTTCTCTAAGAGTGCTATATTTTTTTTAAGTTATTTTAATCGTTGATGATTTCTACTGCCATGCTCAGCGTTTCGCGGATTGAATTAAATACTTCTAAAAAATATATATCTCTAATTACAAAACAAAAAAGTGTAATCGAAACAAAACAAACTATACAGCTATGAATTAAATGAGTTTATGTGAGACTTCCTAATTTAAACCAAATGGATGTAAAGTAATGGTTGACCCAAAGCTCATTTTAATATTGTACTCTAATTGACACTCAAAAAATAATTTACCTTCTTTACCTTTAAAACAACCGCACGTGAGTCCGGCTGACGAGTGACCTTGACCTTGAATTTTATGTATACGAACAATGTTTTTGCGGTCTGGCGCGTGGACGTGTTCAAAGACACCCAGATGTTTGACTGGCGCGGAGACAGGCTTGAAGCAACAGGGAACTTCAGGGAGGGCGACGGATGGCGTTAAGCATGTTGTCTTACTCGGATGATTTTACCAACGGGACCGTGAAGGTATGCTCTTTCCAATCTTGGGGTTAATCTTGGAATGGCTCGCACTGACGAGCGATGAGCAAACAAGTGAATCTTTCGACGAATATGGAGTGTTTGAGGGAGTTCACTTTGGGTTATTCTTCAATGGCGAGGACTATCTCTGGTTTTTGTTTTAAACCGGGATAGTAGGTTCTATGACGGGAGATGATTGAGCTTGATCCTAAATACAAACAAAAAAACTAATTTTTGGTGTGACCACCAGGAACTGGCTCAGTATGAGCTTCTTCTGTGTTTTTTTCTTTGATTGCCGGGTACTGCGCCGGACTTCGTCTTGTCAATCACTCACTCGATCTTCCTCGTTCTTCTCTAGTTATCCGCCTATATACTTTACCAACCCACTGGGGGTTAGGAGAAGGGTGGAAGGATGATGGCCTAGGAATTAAGCCTTGCTCCTCTAATGGCTCTTCTCCGAGCGTCTTTCACTTAGCCCTAACGTCATCTTTTGGCTTTTGGTCGCCGCTCCTCTAATTTCGTCTATGACGTGAAATAAGATCCCAGCTCTTATGGTAAATAGTGCCGGTTTAACTAATGTTATGCTCACCGGCCCAGAAATCTGATGATTCGTGCATCTCGTGGAGGAGGAGGCATTTCTGGTGTTCAGCAAGGCAAGTGGAGGAAGTAACTAATCGGGTTACGCTGCTAAGTGCTAGGACGTTGTGGTGACCGAATAGGGCCTTTGTTTTTAGGGTGGGATATTGATTTCACTACACACGGCTAGGTTTTCAAAGTCAGATACTATCTTGATACACACACACACTCTTTGACCAAGCAAGCTCCTCCCAACGTTCTTAGTAGAGAACCCACGCACATACCTTTGATCCGATAAGCTCTGTCCTAGATTCAAATTAAGAGAAGATAAGCCAGCCTCCTTTTTAAATCCAAAGATACGAGTAAGGAGTCTGGATATTTTGATCCAATTTCTGATTGGAATAAAGCTTCTTTTAGGATACTCAGGGGGCCTCTGACGTTTCTACCATATAAAAGTTCAAAGGGGGCGAATCCTAATGCACGATGGGAGATTTCACAATAGGCAAAGAGTCCTAGCGGAAGGAAGCGGTGCCATTTAGTGGGTTAATCTGCACACAAACTACCTGAGAATGGCCTTAAGGTTTCCATCTAGGCTCTGGCACATTCCATTCCTATTCGGGTGACAGATCATCAATAACACTAGCCAACAAATTTTACTTGGCTCTTCTACTTGAGTAAATGTTGTTGTAACTAGCTAATTTTAGTACGCTGATTACAAATCTGTGGTCAGATTTGTCCTAGTAGGTAAGGTTCCTGACTTATGCAACTAGGCTATATGGCTCATTTAGTCACCTTGAATCAACTAATGATATAATTATTACGAGTTTGAGAAGAATGAGACGTTTCCTGGCAAATGTTTAGACTCAGGGCACCCTATGTGGCATTATGTAAGTCCTTTTGAAGACACAGACAAGATATATATTACATATAAAAGAGGTATTACTCACCTAACTATAAATTTCTTCAAAAATGTTTGAGACTCTTACTCTTGCGCTTGTACGTGGATATATGATTCCCCCATTGTAGATACCAGCAGTAGTCACCCATCATTTTTTTCGTTAAAGCAGCCTTGATACCTGCTTTCCATTATTGCGATATCTCGGTGGAACCTTTTACCATGTTCATCAAAAGTATCACACATATTAGATGGAAAGAAATCTAGATGTGAATGCAAGAAATGCATCTTAAGAGACATCCGACACCCCATTCGTTGATAGGCCTTTAGCATGTTTTCCACTAGTTCTTTATAGTTTTTAGCCCTATGATTAGCAAGGAAGTTCTGCAATACATGGAAAAATGAACCCCATGCTGCCAATTCAAGTGGAGTTAGTTTATTTCTAAACTCCCTGTCACGTATCAATTCTCTGATCTCCAGTCCTACAAAAATGCCAGCTTTAAGTTTATCACCGATTTTCTTTGCACCAAATTTCTCTTTGAGATACTGGAATCCATCACAATCATGGACCATATCTCTAAACAAATTCGTGATAAGGCCAAGTTTGATATGAAGTGGTTGAAGGTAGATCTTCTATAGATGTATCAAAGGCATGTGCTTCCCATTGTATCGGCGCCAATTATGTTTTCTTCTCTTTCGGGCCACTTTTTGACAATATAATGATTCCTGTCGTCACGGGTGTTCCATAGGCATAAGAAGCAAATATTCTTTTTATATCGTAGCTGCAGTCCAAAAAGTAAATAAATTACCCTTAGCTCACCACAGATATTCCACTTATGATGCGAGTAATGAACACCTTCCAAAATAAATTTCATTTAGTCATATGTCTTTATCATCCCTCCCAACAATACATTGAAGGTTTATTGTTACCATTGTGTAGCAACACAGCTTTGAAGCTAGCAATGCTTACATCGATGAATAGTCTCCATTCATCAGGTAAATGCTCGTTTCCAGTCTGATTCATGAGGCTATTAACATCAGTACAGAAACAACACCGTTTTCTTCTTTATAGAAGGCAGCTAAGGCCTCATGACATTTACGGAAAGTAGATATTTTTGCTCCGTCGTCGAGAAAATTCCATTGTTGTATTCTGGAGCCCAACAGTTCTGCGTTATCCTTTGACAATGAGAAATTCCTCACCAAATAATTCGATCTTTCTTGATTTATCAACTGGATCTTCTTTTCCTTAAAATCATTCTCATATATTTCATAGTCATTGTTATCCTTTTCTGCAGGCGATGAATCATCTTTAACTGCACTAGCTGATGGAGGAACTGGGATTGGCATCTCCATATTATGATGCACTGGTTTTATAGCTGAGTTACAATTTATATATATAATTTTTTACTTGTTCTTATTTGAGAATCCCGCAATATTTCTCGTATAAAAGTACGAGTAGTAATCAAAAGCATGATGTGTTGGCTAACGCCACACCATTGGTGCAGCAAAAGGCATACCTTTCCGTTTGCCAAATAACCACTGTGTGATCCCTCTATAACACACAGTACAAGATTTGTGAGGGGCCCAAGGCTTGTCTTGGTCACCAACTTTGCAACAAAAGTAATAATTGTATGCAGTTTTCACTCTTTTAGCTAAATTTTTCCGCTGGCTGCTTGGAGTATATCTTCCACAGATATAACAAAAGTTGTCTGGGCTATTTATACATCCTCGCCGATTCATGTTTTTAACTTATTTTGTATATATCCTGTTATATATTTTTGTACAATCTTATTTCATTTAAAAGTTAATTAAGAGATAAATCTAAAAGAAAAATGCAATTAATCACTGTATGTAAATACCGTTTTAACACCACTACTATAATGACTAAATTTGACAACGTGATAAAGCAGGAGTGTAACGCAGGAACCAAACACACATAATACGTCCTCTCACTACGGTAGCCGAAGCAATACTGCCCATATGTGTAACTAAAGAGTATGTGTGTAACTCAGGAACCTTACTTGCTAGAACAATTCTGATAACAGATTTGGAATCAGCATACTCGATTTAGTATAAATCACAAGCTAATAATTGAGGAGCAAAATCATTGTTGACTAATGTATAATTTACCAACGTATTCCATTATTGCGAAGGTGAAATGACGACCACAATCAGAGAGGATTTCATTGGGTAGGCCTACACAGGAAAATATGGAAATAAGGGCTTCGGTGCAGGAGATGCTATTGATTTTTTTGAGGGGCACAGTCTCGTAGAATCGAGTAGCAAAGTCGACTAGGGTTAAAACGTTACTATGGCCTTCGTTGGACGGGGTGTGGATCAATCCGATTAGGTCGTTAGCTACTCGGGAGAAGGGTTGAGAGATTAGTAGTCCCTCTTCAAAGGCGCAGGTCTGAGTTGTCCTTTTACTGCCGTATTTGGGCAAATGTCGCACGAACGACAATATTGCAGAATTTAGTCGGTCGCGGCAGGCCAATAAAAATATTTGAAGATCCTCTGAGCAGAATTCATGTGACTATAGTGCCCACCAAATAGTCTATCCTGAGCCGTTTACAGGTTTGAAGGAACGCGATAGCGGGGTACATATAGTTTGCGAGATTCGGTGTCGTTTTCCTCGGTGCACCCTCAATAGAGGATGTCGTCCTTGATGAGAAAGGAAATCATCTTATTCACATCTAACGGTTTCTCGTGTCTTGTTCTGAGCTTTGGACCACAAGGGACGAAGAAATCACATTCCCTCTGGCTTTTGTAAAGTCATGGGTCATCACACTCTAGAATTCGGGAGCACCAGGGGGGTTCCAGAGGTGTAGGGGCTTTCAGTTCATTAATCGCAAGGGAACGGGTAGTAACTGATTGAGCCAAAGGTGGTGGAAGAAACCTGGGGGACTAACCAATTACGACAGAACAAAACATGATGGGAACCGCAACGACTTCAGCCCAACTAGTAAAATACGCTCACTTAATGTAGCAGTCAACAATGGGGAATTTATTGGCGCGCCCCAAGTAATCATGCACTACGGCAAACTTATCGTGGTCCGGAACCACAGGGTGGAGTAGTTCATCGGATACAAGTATGCACGTGCAGCCTGTATCACGGACGAAGTTGGATCCAGCACCCATTTACTGCTCCAATTTCAAAGTGGAGGGGCCCAGGGGTACTTTTATAGAACAAAAAGTTTATCTAGTGGCCAGCAGCATTTTGCTGGTTTAAAGAAGAGAGGGCGGCTTCATTTTGCGACGGTAGGAATGTAGAAGTGGCACTGACCTAGTCTACCTGGTAAACTGCGAGTTTTGAGGGGAGTTGGTCCTCACGTGATCTGAAACTCCAAAGGATTAGCACACGATGGTCCTCCTGGGGAACGACAAAGCAGGCCTGTTGGGATGAAAGAGGGTAACATCACAGTGGTCCGACGAGAATAGAGGTTTGGGTTTGGCAGGCCCGGTCAGCTTAACGAACTTATTCCCATTATTAGAAACAAATCTGTTTTTGCTTGTTTTGGATTTAAGAGATCGGGGTTCTGATTTCTTCCCATCTTTTGGTTAGCAGTTGTGGTTATCCGCGTTGACATCTGCCTCCTCTATGCATTGCTTGAGAGTACGGCATCTCCCGTCCTTCAGGAAGGATTTCATTTCCGAAGACAGCTACGCATAAAATTGGTCCTTGATGACGGAATCGACTAGGACATCGTATTCATGAGTCACCTTGGACGCGTCACTCCAAAAATTAAAATGATGCTATAGGGAGTAGCCGAACTGTCGGAGAGTCTGGTTTGGTTGAATGCGCCAGTGCCTAAATTTAGCTAGTTAAAAATCTGGGGTCATGTTGTAAGCGGCGAGCAACTCGGCTTTTAACGATGAGTAATCAATTGTTGCCTCTGATGGGAAGGAGATCAAAATATCGCTGAGTTCGGAGCTCAAAAAGGGGCGATGATTGTGCTACGCTGTCCGTCTCGATGTCCCACTGGTTCACCTCGAAGATTTTTTCGGAGTAGGTGAGATAAGATCCAAATGATTCGCCTTCTTAAAAGACGGCGAGTTTTATGGTCGCAGGCTGAGGTGCGTCTAGTCTATAACTTGAAGAGTTTATGGAGAACGTCTCGTTCCTAGCTCTTCTCATTTCTAATTCGTGAGAGCGAATTCTCTCGCTTTCTTCTCGTTCCTTTTCTTCTCCTCTTTCTTCTCGATCCTTTTCTTTCTCTTCTGTCTCTTCCTTCGTCCTTTTCTTTACTTTCTTCTTCCTGGATATAGGCTATCAGATCTTTGACACTGAGTCCGAGTAACTCACCTTTAGTCTTAAAAATTTCAGACGACGGCATGCTGCTGGGTTTACGCAATGGGTACAACGACAATAATTAAATTAACGCACGACAATGAACTTGGTAGAATTATGGATTCCTTTCACACGAGCGTGAGTGCGAATGGTTTTGCTAAATAACGAAAAAACAAACAACAAAGGGACGGGGGGCAAAGACTCGCAAGAAAGCTTTTGCCATCGAGATTTCACTCTGATTGAGACAAGGGTTACAGCAGTCCTAGCAAAGCAATATG
Organism: Ceratothoa steindachneri; assembly: GCA_963969495.1. Classification (NCBI taxonomy): domain Eukaryota; kingdom Metazoa; phylum Arthropoda; class Malacostraca; order Isopoda; family Cymothoidae; genus Ceratothoa; species Ceratothoa steindachneri. The sequence continues at coordinate 62,103 of CAXAKS010000359.1, forward strand.
CAGAATAATACTATTTTTCTATACCTCAACTTACGGCATGAGATGAGGCCTTGAAGGACAACAATTCAATTCCCTGGTGGAATAAAATTAATAGTTAAATACGGTTACTCGACAATCAATTCATAAAGAAAAAAAATGGGAAAGGGAACAAATACACTTCGCAACTAGATATGCAATGGTTATTTCTCATCTTTTAAACTCCAGAAACGGAACCAAGATTAGCCAACAATTAACAATTAAACCAAGGTTAACCGATAGACTGATAAAATTTCAATCAATTGATTAACCAAGATTAACCTCAATAAACCTGATACCAGTTTAGTATATAATAGATATTACTATATATCGTAGAATAGGGCCAAGGTAACCCTTTCTGCGTTGTTCTGCCGAGATCGAACAGCAATGTGAGTGGGAGATATATAATACAAGCAGCGTGCGAATTAACACAATGTAGGTTGACTAAATAATAGACTATCTTGGAGGTTCCGGGAAAATAGAAAAACGGGTAGCAAAATAACTTTACTAATATGCAAATTAATATCCTTTTACCATGTTAAACGGGGTTTTAAAACAAGCTATATACACACTAGACGTACACGAGTCTCAGAGGCTAAAAGGGTGGGTGGGCACTTGGCGGGGACGGTAGCCGTAAAACAAACGTACAATATTGACCGAGGGTCCCTCGAATGACCTTGAGCGTATACGAAGCCGACGATGGAGGCTTACACTTAGGTGTGAAGTAGTAGAGAGAACAGTTGCACAGTAGAGTTGCGCGTTGCTGTTACCTCGGAGATTTGGTCTGAGGGATTAATCCTTGCCTTGGCGCAAAGTTCAAATAATAGTCTCTCGACAATGACTACTACGGGATAAACTTAGATCTTGCTTTCGAATAGAACACGAATCAAGACTGGGCGCGTTGCTTTTGAAAAACGCGCACTGACGGGGGCAGGCAGAAGATACTGACGGGGCCAGCAGACGGCGGGTACCTTCCAACTCTGGCGCAGGATGATTTATAGCGGGGTCGAATGGGGTTTTTTCCCCTCTGTCCGAAGAGGAGGGTTCGAAGGTCCGACGCATCGGCAGGCGAGAGTAGTCTCGCCCTGTTAGCACTATTGCGAGAAGGTTCCTAAACCGACGAGCGAAACTTTGTCCGACTCCAACTGGGACCTTTTAGGGCTATCAACCTTGTCTCGACTTTCTGCGATGGCGGGCTTTCGGCTACCACGGCCTCTCATGATCTTGCACTCTCGTTAGCACAGACAAACGTGGTCGATCAGGTGTCTGTTGTCTCTCTCAGTAAAGGGCGCCGCAGCCCTTATCTTTCTCTCTTTCTCATATCTGATGGGTTGTTTTGGCCTTCTTAGACGGAAGGATTTCCAGTTTTCGAGTCCCATTATAAGTGGTAACCGACAAAAGAGCCCAATTCTAGTCCGAATTGTTTAAAGAATTATCAGCCCTCGTTGCTTTCCATCGTCTCCGCAACACGGCGTACCGCCCAACCACACACGGAATAGCGGAACAGCACAAAGAACTCTAAAGTATTCCATAATGGGCCGTCAACAAGGTTGGCTGATGGCCCTTCCAATGATCATTTGGGGAATTCACTCCTTACCTAATGAGTCCGGTTTTTCGCCTTTCACAGCGGTTACAGGGACTACACTATTGTGTCCAAAGACCCTGGCTTCATTAACATCGTCAAAAACCGAATCAAAATTCATTAACTAGTTAGCACAAGTTGACTTCACACAGGCATCCGAAGGAAACTTGCACTCAATGCCCAAACCTTTCGTAACCGAAGCTCTTCGTGAGGGTTCGCATGTGTGGATCTGAATCGATCGTGTTCTCAAACTGTTAGAAGCGCCATATGCTGGCCCTTTCTCGGTGGTTGAGCGCAACGACAAAGTCTACAAGTTGGAATTCCCTAATGATAAACATGATACTGTCTCAGTAGACAGGTTGAAACTGGCGAAGCTCCCAACCTCATATAATGATAATGTACTGAATGATCAATGACACTAAAAGACCCATGCAAAAGATGGAAGAACGACCTTTTGCACTTCACATCATAAAGCAAAAGATGAAACAAAGGACAATAGCGTTAAGGACAATCGAAGGAAAACCTCTCCAGGCACCGTAAAGAACGATGATAAGCCGGTTATTTTACATGATCAGGGAGACTGGTATCTTTTGCTAAAGATCCCTCATTTTATTTTTAAAATGGGTTTCATTGTAAAATAGGGTGATCTCAAGATATCAAATGTACGCGTTCATTCAATTCACATGGCTTACTATAATGAAAAAAGGCAAATTGCTCACACACTTCAATATTTTGTAAATATTTCTAAATAAGACTAATTAACTTTCCCGTGTGAACGGTAATGTTATAAACTTTAGTCATAGGGACAAATTAAAAGGTGGAAAGCCCCCAAAATGATAAGTATATATAATTATATATATATATATATATATATATATATAAACTTCGAAGCCATGTAAATAATGTATTAATTATTGATGCAACAAATTGATCACCCCCGAGAGAGTGTATATTAGAAATCAAAAAACCTCATTTATAATAATCCGTGGTTTTGAGGGGAAGTCTTTGTAGCGCCCAACTGCCAGGTGGAGTAGTGCTAACAAGAACCTCAGAAATGAGCACCCCGTTTGCCCAATAAAATTTTTAAATTAGCACAAATTGAACATTGAAATAATATACTATTCTGTAATAATGAATTAATGTAGGACAGAACAAATACTTGTAAATAATGTAAAATTACAATTTATATGTTTCAATGTAAAGCAAAGTATTTCTTTAGAAGAAGGCAGGTGAAATCGTTGTGTTCCCACAAGAACGTACATACACACATACATTAGGAAATCAATGCGAGCCGAAGGTCTGGCCACAGAGATAACAGAGACGGTGGAAACAGTAGTATACACTTACAACGGAATCTAATCTGAAACGCCAGATTCTACATGAACTCGTGAATGACAAAATCCATCTTGCAATAAATGTTGATTGATAAAGCACGGTTAGGTTCCCAAAGTCAGATACTATCTTGATACACACACACCCTTTGACCAAACAAGCTCCGCCCAGCAGTCTTAGTAGAGAACACACGTGCATACCTTTGATTCGATAAGCTTCGCCCCGCGTTCAGATTAAATGAAGAGAAGCCACAACCCCTTAATTGGTGTTAGTACAGAAACAAAGGAAATAACGATTTTTAAATTAATCACTTGTCTGTGATAAGTAATGTGTCACGTGATAATATAATTACGCAGTGAAACTCAACAATAAATTTGTTATACAGGGTTTTCATCTACAGGAGATTATAGAGTATGCTTGAACTTTGGTGTTCCCTGTCACGAGCTGTAACACCATAGGACAGCTACCACGTGAGAAGTACGACAAGATAGCTAGAGTGAACAACTTTAGCCACCCGAAAAACTCTTGGTTTGTAAGGTTCGAGAGTTAGTAAATCGTTGGTCAATTCTCTATGGTAAAGTGTGACCTCATACAAATCTCGTAGAGCGATATGAGTTACAAATCCAAATTGGCTACTTGTACCACAGCCATCATATTCTCTAAACATGTCGCCCAAATCACATCGTCATTTATGTCAATAACCACTTGTGGATTAATATTAGGAGTCAAACTAGAACACCTGATTTCTTACACAGAGCCACAAATAAACACTTACACTCAATGTCATAGACTACATCATGCCTACACAATTTACCACAATAATGGGATTCGATTCTATACGACTGGTAAATTCCTTCTCATTCTTTTGTCCCGACAGTATATCAAATATCGACCTAAGACACCCAGCTCCAAGAGACATCGCTTCCTCACACAAAGCTTAAAACCACTCCATCCTTTCAAAACAATTTCAAATGTCTAAATAGTTATGCACATATTTACACACATACTCAAGCCAAATAAACCATCCACTGATCACGGTATATCAGCCCTATTTCCCTAATCTACACCCCTCTAGTTCTAAGCAAAAATAAACCCACACATCATAATAGAGGACTCCTAGCAGGGGTTCCTCATTGCAATGAGCCTGCACTGTAGTCACTAACTTCACTCACTGCTTGTAGGAATACTTCACCCAAATCCCACCACCACGAAGGACCCTAGTGGCAACAAGGAAATATAGCTTCATCAACGAAATACCAAACATCATATATGCCCAAATGTACAAAAATAGCTCGCCAATTACCGCCTAGTTGAAAAAGGAAAAGTAATACATTAACCTGATAATAGAAATGCTTCCATCTCAGGCTAGAATTAAGGAGAATTACCATGACTCTCAATTAATGGGAGCTGTAGTCCCTTAAGCATGGGTCAACCACATACTACGGGATGGCTCCATGCACCTGGGAAGCACCATTCAACAACTCTCACTTGTGGCTCCAAGTAGCTGCTAGTTTAGGGCAGTGGCCACACCCCGGGCAATCATCTTGGCTGATGTTCTGGATCAAGTGGGGGGGGGAGCTATAGGTGCTTTTGCTCCTTTGGTATGGAATATTGCCAACTCTACTAGATGAAATCTCAATCAGCAAACGGTGACAGGTGATATCTTCTAGGACGAGCCTGGCACATAGAAGGTAATCGGCCAGTCACCGTATAAAAGGTTTAACCATTTTCCGTCTCCATTCCCCCGCGCCGACTTGCTAAAGGAGTCCATTTCCTCGAGTACTCCCTTTAAGGTAAAACGATTGAATCTCCCGTTAATCGACCCGTTTTACTAAAAGGGTTTCGAGTCGATCACGATTCGATTCCAGTTCATATTGGCGAATTCTCTCACATTCCTCGCTCTCCATAATTTCTCTTTGTTCACGTTCGGCTCTTTCTCTAATCTCTTTTGTTCGCGTTCAGCTAATTCTCTATTTTTTTTGTTCGCATTCAGCTAATTCTCTAATCTCTTTTTGTTTCGCTCTCTCTTTTCTCTCTTCTTCCTGTACATAAGTGACAAGGTCTTTGGCACTTAAACCGAGGGATTCTCCTTAGAGTTTAAATCTCTCAAACGACGACATTTTGTTCGTAACACAGGGAGTACGTTGTTCAAAAGAAAAGGGTTTTAATGGGCCGTCAGCCCGGGAGGAGGAGGCTTGGCTCACAAATTACTGACACACGGAGGAATATGCTTGTTTAAACGGGAAAGCTTTGCTATCCAAATACTAACACTAATATAATATACGATTAAACAAATAAAAAAAAATTAAAAAATGAAGTCTTTGTGACATGAGAAGGGCTCAGATTCTATTAATCCGTAGGGGATTAAAGTGACCGTGGGGAAAATCTATCGCCTAACAAAATTTTCCTATTAAAGGTTGTTGATCCAAACAGACATAAAAACAGTAAGCAAAAAATAAATATGGCCGGGTTGTTTCATGTTTCGTTTTGTCTTTGCAACTCAAACGGTACTCAGCTTTGAAAATTACAATAAAGTTAAAGGGTTTCCTTTATAAAATCTTTCCAAAGACCTTTTAAAGACCCCACACTTGACACCAGACTTTATATAAGTATATATAAAGTATATAAGTATATGTCGTGGAATTGCCAGATGATATATTTATATATACGTAGGTACTTTGGGGCTTGGCCCAAAGTGGGGTGAAGACCAATAGTAAAAGAGGAAATTGTTAGGAGTCCAGTGGGGATGGTTTATTATTACTTTGCGGGGTCCTTTTAAATAAATATTTTAGAGTGCAAGTTAGCCAAAGATTAACAGGTAGCTGGTACGCTCTGGGGTTACAAAAGAAAGACAATGACGAAAATATAACTTTACTAACAACAAAAGGATATATATATTTACATATAAATTGGGTTTAAATGGAATGGTCGCCCAAACGGGGTTAAAGATCTACACGCGATCAGGTAGGTTAATTAAGGGCTTAAAGAGGTCTGATACAGTTGGTGATTTAAAGGAAGATTTTAAACTAGGGCGTTCACACAAATAGTGGAGCAATTGGATAAGCCAGATTTAGGATCAATCTGTAGGTAGCAACGGTTGCGAATACCTTATGTGCTCGTTGCCGAAAATGAGCCAGTTAGGGTACGGTAAATGCAACGGAGAAAGCTGGTTTACCTCTGGCTTTATACGAGGGAGCACTAGACGTCTTCAGGGTTGGGAATCCTTATAAGTCCTTGCCGATTGACTAGGGCAGAGTTCACTGAAGTCGAAGCTTCCCCATTGACTAAGGCAGAGTTCACAGATCGATTTAGCCTTCACTTGAATAGAAATCACCAGTGGGAGGGGGGGAAGAGGGAGAGCGTCCTTTAGTTCTCTAATCTCAGTCGAAGCATTATATAGGTGCCTAATGAAGAGGCTACAAACGCGCGCGCGATCTTGGGAGAAAGAAGTCGGCGCCTCCTTCGGAGAAAGGAAAATCTTGATAGCGATCGTTGGAATGTCCAACAGATTCCAATCTTTGAGCAGAAAGATCGAATGTTCGCTGAGAGGTGGCCGCGTGGGGAGGGCGGGAGCGATGACATCGATCCGCTAGGCAAATAGAGCTGGGCCGAGTGATAACAGCGTCCTCCGCCTCCTTGCCTAGGTCCCCATGCTTTCACCAGCTCCATGCGCTGATCTCCGGATCCACGTGGATACAGAAGGCTACGTGGCCGCCATTTTACCTTATTCTGCTACACTCCTAATTAGGTTATTCCAAGTTTGAGATATTTTATAAGTTAATAAATTTTGCTCTATCACACTGTTAAATCTTCTTCCTACTATATTAAGCCTATATCTTCTAGGGACGTTTGGCTGATTAGTCAAATGTTGTCATAATATATATTAAAGAACACATTTATCATTTTAAAAGCTTCAATACGTTCGCTACGTACAGGGTGTGACGGTATTCGTTCGCATGATGACTGTCCCAAGAAAAGATATAACAAGGTTTTAATTTATATATATATAAATATATATATATATATATATATATATATATATATATATATATATATATATATATATATATATATATAAATCCCTTAAACCACATTGAAAAAGAAAACAGAATAATTTTTCCTTGCAGTAATATTTTTATTACCTTTTTTCGAAAAAATCCGTGCAGGGAAGTGATTCGAAAGAGGTATACTGAGGCAGCGAGCACCGCTACCTCAGTTCTAACGGCATACTTTAACTGCAATCAAAGCGGTGCTCGCTGCCTCAGTGTGCCTGGTTCGAATCGCTTCCCTGCACGGATTTTTTCGAAAAAAGGTAATAAAAATATTACTGCAAGGAAAAATTATTCTGTTTTCTCTTTCAATGTGGTTTAATGGATTCATTTTCATCATTCTCCGCACTACTTTGAGATATATATATATATATATATATATATATATATATATATATATATATATATAGAGAGAGAGAGAGAGAGAGAGAGAGAGAGAGAGAGAGAGAGAGAGATTCATCAAATTCCACTTTTTTTTTCCATGACATGTTGCGTCGATCTCAATCGATGATCCTAGCGGTTGCCTCGATGACAGCCTCCAAGCGACCTCGAAACCAATCACAGGCATTCTTTACTATCTCCTGATTTAGGCCCCTGAAGGCCAAGCTAATCTTGCCCCTCAGCTTGTCCTTCGTGGATTAGTTAGATTTGTTTGTCTCTCGTTCCACTGCGCACTACACAAAGAACTCGAGTGTTCGAGTCAATCGAGTTGGGAGGCTAAATTTCAGGTGCTATTTGATCGAAGAAATTCTCCCAAGGTCAGGCTTGGGTCTTCCGTCTGGTGTGGCAGTGCATCGAGTCTTGCTGCAATACGATATGTCTTCTTGTATCTATCCGGTAGATCCAGAGTTTCACCTTCTCACTCAGAGCATTTAGCTCCTCACTGTAGCTTTCGATGTGCAACCTGAGACTCTCAGAGAAGAAGTGGGGTGGAATGACGTCTCCTTCACTGCTAACGATACCGAATACCATGATTATCGCTAGATATTTCACCTGCATGACTGAGCACGCCTTGGGCGCGACAGCTAGCCACTTGTTGTGTGGGAGTTGATCTTCTGGTTTTGGCATAAATTCTTCTCGTACTAGAAGAACCACAGCATGTTTGGATCTAACAACTGTTTCAACTTGTTAATCAGCTTCTTGATGGGCTTGAGTCGCTTTTCCTGCATCGCCTTGGTCAGAAATTGTCCCTTCCTCATCTAGTATGAAAAGTAGTTAATGTCCTTATGTACCACAGACTAATGAGGTTTTCATCCCTACCTTTATCCCTTCCAATGGCAGGCATAGATTTTATGGGATCATTATTGATGATCTCCTAGGTTTCAGTGACGAATGCACGCGTTCTGATAGCGTTAGATCGTCTATCGTGGGCTTTCCTCTCGGCTGTTGCCTCGTAGTCGATTCCTTAAGTTTCTACTAGCTCCTTTCTAACCTGTTCCACCATCGTTCTGCTGCCGTTAAGGAAGTCTTAAGTGTCCTTATTTCTCCTCCATGCCTCTTCCTAAAATTGGGCGGTTCAAAATTTTCCATAGTCAATCACTGTATCTGCAATTGACGTTTATTGTTTTTAAGAAGAAAAAGAACAACATCGTAGGTAAAAAATATCCTTAAAATTGGCAGTTGAAATTTGCGAACGAATACTATCCAACCATGTAGATTATGATTTTCCAGTGAAGCTAAAGAGTGAGGTGTTTCAGTCTCTATACTTACGATCTGGTGCTAAAAGCTGCGAAATTAATTTCGTCGCTCGACACTAAACAAGTTCCAATGCTGTATGTCCCTTCGCAACTATGGGCACCAGGATGTGCATCGCATACTCCATATGATATCCTACAAGTGATTTATATAAAATAAGAAGAATATCTCTTTATATAAATTCATAAGACTGACTATTTAGCTTAGAACCACGCTCGCTTGTTATAAAGTTAGAAGGTATCATTTTGAAAAAATTAGATCACTCGAGATTAAAGCACTTAAATCCTTGTTTTTTATGCTGAGTGTCTTTAGAATTTTACGACCAATATTGTTATTTTTTTAATTTTAAGAACTCATCTGGCGACTGCCTACTTGGGCATTACTCGCCTCAATATTGTTATGTCTTAGGAGCTTTCTATAACCTATGTCCATCACCTTACACTTGTTCACGTTAAATTGCATCTGCCATCTTTTCCGATTATTTGACTACATTATCCAAGTCTTTTTGCAAGATTGCCTCGGCACAAACATACTTTACTTTAGCACCTCTTTTTGTGTCATCGGGACTCTTTTATTTATTTCATTAAGAGAATTATGTCAATATCTCAGCGAATGAGGCAAAAGTATGATTTTATTTTTATTTTAAATATCAATTTTTTATGGCTGGGAGATTATAATTTACTCACGGTAGCAGGCAGCAGCCCTCAGCTTCAACCACGGCCTCAAGACGGCTCTGGAACCTGACGCATGCGACCCTCACTGAGTCCCTGGGAAGATTGTTGAACACGTCTTTGATCTTGACCATCAGCCCGGCCTTAGGGTTGCAGGCAGCGCAGTTTGTATTTTTCTTAATCGCGTCCCATATATCGTAATCCATAGAATAACAATCAGGGTAAATATGATTAAAGAAAGTAGGGTTAGTGAAGTTGTAGAAATTCTCCGAAACCCACTTCTGACCCTTTTTCCGGAGGTATGGCCTTACTGCAGCTTCCCTATCCAGCCAGTCTCTAACATCTCTATATAGCCGTCTGAATTAAAATTAAGACCCTACTCAAACATGTAGGGCCACATGGCGTTACCCTCATCGGAAGAACACCCACAGACCATCGCATTTAGAAAGAATTTGGTCTTCATGATACGTGGAATGTCGCATGGATTTTAAACAAGCCAGCTGTTATTATGGGTATTGTGCAACATTAATGGCTGAAGTTCCTTTCATCTGTAAAGAAACAGATCCTCCGCGGTTTAATAGGATGCTTTAGCTTGTTTAGGAGCTTCTTTACATTTGTCAAGCAGTTTTCCTTGGCCATCGCTGAAAGAATTTATCCCTTGCGCCTCTTGTATGTGTAGTAGAGAAGGTGCTCATTCAGATGTTTTCCACTCCTCCATGTCAGCTACCTTTTTTTTAACTAAACCTTTACTATTTGTACTCCGCAACGCCATTGAGTGTTCACTGATAAATCAACATGTTACTGAAAAAAAAGAGGCAGTAAAAATCATCAAATTTAGTGTGAACATCGTCTCTCTCTCTCTCTCTCTCTCTCTCTCTCTCTCTCTCTCTCTCTATATATATATATATATATATATATATATATATATATATATATATATATATATATATATATATATTTATATATATATAAATATATATATATATATATATATATATATATATATATATATATATATATATATATATATATATATATATATATATATATAAAGGTAAAAGCCAAGCATGCTATTGTTAAAATCATCTTTAATCTTCAATAACCTCCAAACCTTATCATTGGCACCAGGGTTTTGGGTTAAAATTTCTAATTTAATAAAATCCTTAAAGAAAACTTTGAAATTTAGGTTGTTCCTTAATGCAAGAGGAATAAATTCCATTCATTCTAAAGATTGGAAGGTATTTGGTTTATATTTATATTAGGTTTTATGAAAAGCGATTCTAATATTCGAAATTAGTTGGGATGTGGGGTATTGCGGAGTGTTTGAAAGTTGTCAAAACTAATTTAAAACTTACATATTTTTATGTGATATCGCATGAGCGAGGGTATTATATGCTGTTAGTGTGGTAATCAGTAATCACCTTCATTCTTCCCTGGGACAAATAAGGAACGCCCCTCATCCACCCCAAGAGTGAATAAATCCAATAGACCAATCCAACAGGCCCTCCAAAATATTGTTTCAATTGGTTATTTTCAACAAGTTAATTTCGTTTACAGTTTATCCAAATATTTATCTTCATTAATCGCTAATTCGTTAAAAATGTAACGGAAGTTAGCCCTAAAGCGCTAATGGCAATTAATAATTTATTATATAACAATAGACAAAATGTTTTTTTGCTTTAAGACGACCTAAACCTACCACAACCTTGTTGCTGCTTGCACAACTGCTGATCAATTCGTCCATCTGCTGCATCAAGTCCTCCGACTTTACTCCTTCCGTCACCTTGGCAACCTGGGTTTTGTCCCTCTACAAAAGGCGAAACTTTGGGGTGGAACGCATCAGCTAGATAACATTAATTATCTAATAAGGGTTGCTGAAACCCCTTGTCGATGCCTGCTAAAGTGCGTCGACTAAGATGATGCAGTACAGGAGGTATTTTGACTTCAAGGTCTTGAGCCTGAAGATCGTTGCAGCAACTATTGGTAGCGAGGTAGGCTGGCTCCACACTTGGAACTTGTCAAGCACTTGGGTCACAGGTGACATGACTGAGAAATAAAAGAATAGCGTATTAGTTATTATTAATTTAGTGAATTGAAAAAAATAAAATTTATATGGAAACAGACTAATAATGGAGATATTTCAAAAGGAAATAATTTAAATGTCATTATTAATTTTGTAATTTATTTAAATCATTATCAGGTTGGAACGAAAGTAATGTCTGATTTTATAGCTTAAAACTTTAGATGGTATTTGTTTAAGTAGTACCTCTTGTTATCATTTATAAATGCTACAATTGGTGGTTTATATATTTTTCTATCAAATTATAAATATATTCTTCACACCAATGTTTGTCCTATCTAGAAATCACATTAGACAGGTTTTACTCAATTAGTTTTATAATGGTGTCCATGTAAGTACAGCGGAGAATTCGACTCAGAGCATTTGTGGGGATGATGAAGTAAATGAAAGAAGTTGCAGGAAGTGATTTCCAGTTTTCGAAGTGGGGATTTAAGTATAAAAAACGGACCAAAAGAAGTTCATCCCCAAAAAATTGATTTCGTAGAGTTGGAAGCTGTTGTCACAATCAAGCCTATTACAGCTTCTAGGGAACTTATAGAAGAATTTAATGTAACTCATATGGCTGTCATAGGCCAACTAAAATGATTGGAAAGGTTCCAATGATTAAAAAATGAGTCCTGCAAGAACTATCTACGGCGAATCTGCAACAGCGTGTTGCTTGCTGAGTCATTGCTTTCACGACACCTTCAAGCGGCAATTTGAGGTAGGCTTTTTACTTGTAATAAGTAATGGAGCCTTATCATAACGTTGAACGCTGCCTTTCGTGGATCAGTGGAGGAAGTAGAATTTCTCATCAACCGAGGGGATTTCATCAAAAAATAATTATGTTGAATGTATGGTGGGATATTGATGGAATTGTCCATTACCACCTGTTAAACAACAACCAAATAATTACTACTAATTTATACTAAAATCGACATCGTCGTTTGAAAGCCGCTCTGGACCAACCTCAACAGAAGGGGTTTCATACTTCCTCACGACAATGCCGTCCTCACACAGCTCGAATGACGGAAGATCTCTTGGATGAGACCGGTTGGGAAATGTTGTTTCATCCTCAATATTTTTCTGACTTTCTTGCTTCTGATTATCACTTGCTTACGGGATTACAGAACTATCTGGATGGTCTTAAGTTGACATCAAAAGAAGAGGTTGACAGATGTTATAAGATTCTAAGAAACAATGGAGAAACAAGGATTAACAAGGAAAAGAAGTACCCTAGGAGACCTTACGGTCCATTCAAGGAGGGTACCTTTGACTAGTAATCGAGTGGGCACATGGCTGCTCAATTGTTTTGCGTCCCTAAACGGCCACTTTTCAAGACTTTTTCTAGTCTTGACTTGAACTGGTCAACAGATTCACTGTTGACAACTTACAATGGAAGTGCGTTCCACATACCGCAGATACTGTAAGTGAAAAAATTTCCACACAGATTGCGGTTGTAACGCTTCAGTTCTAGTTTGAAGCCGTGATTGCCCGTTCTGTTCTCACTCAGTGTGAAAATATCCCGGTAGTCAACAATGTCAAACCCTCGAAGTATTTTGAAAACTTCGATGAACTGACCACGTGGTCTACGGGTTTCGAGCGAGAACAGATTTAATTCCCTTAGTCTATCCTCATAACTTTTATGGTGGATAGAGGGAATCAGTTTGGTTGCCCTAGCTTGTACGCGTTCCAAACTTGCGATGTCCTTTCGAAACAAAGGACTCCAAAATTGTACGGCATACTCCAGGTGCAGCCGAACGAGGGAGTTGTACAGACAAAGTACTATCTTCTTGTTACGGTATCCAAACTGGCGCTTTATGTAGCCGAACATTCTTTGAGCTTTCTTCTCTGCCTCGATGCACTGTTTCGAGAACTTGAGGTCGTTAGTGATAGTAACAGCCAAGTCCTTTTCAGTGTCACTCGATTCAAGAGCAGTGCCCTTAAGGATATAATGAGATTTGAAGTTTCTGTGGCCAATATGCATTACTTTGCATTTGTTCACGTTAAAAGGCATTTGCCACGTGTCCGACCACTCCCCAATCTTCCCAAGATCTTCCTGCAGGCGGGCAGTATTTCCATCCTTTGCAACGTTCATACCAAGCTTGGTATCGTCGGCAAATTTGGAAATCTTGGCAACCATATCACCGTCCATGTCGTTGACGTAGATGATGAATAGTAGTGGTCCCAGGACAGAACCTTGAGGCACCCCGCTAGTAACGGGCACCCACTCAGAAGCCTGTCCATTCACCACCACCCGCTGCCGTCTGCCACTTAGCTAGTTCTCAATCCAGCCGGCTACTTTTCAGTCTATGCCCAGCGCTTGCACTTTCCGTAGAAGGCGGCTGTGTGGTACCTTATCAAAGGCTTTCTTAAAGTCTAAGTAAAGCACATTCACCGCCTTGTCCCGATCGTGCTCACTGAACACGAAGTGAAAGAATTCCACAAGGTTCGTCAGGCATGACCGTTGCCTTCGGAAGCCGTGCTGGGAACTCCTCAGTAGCAGGTTTGACTCTAAATACGACGTCACTTTGTCCACCATCATGCTTTCCATGAGTTTACCGACTATCGAAGTCAGACTGATAGGTCGGTAGTTTGACGGATGGCTGGGGTCTCCTTTCTTGAAGATCGGAGTCACCTCCGCTCCACGCCAGTCTCTAGGAACGCATCCGGTCCGGATTGACATGTTAAAGATAGCGCACAGATGTCGTGATACTTCATCGCACACTTCCTTTAACACCTTGGGTAGAAACCCGTCTGGTCCAGGGGACTTATTCGTCTTTAGGTCAGCAATCTTTTTCTTTATTTCTCCTTCGGTGAAGTCCATTGCCTCCAGCTTTTCCCCCAAGTAGGAATCCGTGGGCTGGAGGATGGGACCACACTCTTTAGTAAACACTGAGGAGAACTAGTCATTGAGAAGGTTAGCATTTTCTGCGTCTGACTGAGTTAATGCACCCTCCTCGTCCACTAAGGCCCCAATCCTACGATGGATTGGTTTACGGCTATTTACATAGCCGAAGAACTCCTTGGGATTCTCCTGCAGAGTCTCGCCGCTCGGAGTTCCTCAGTACGCTTAGCCGCCCTTATGCTGGACTTTACTCTCCTGGCTAGCCTCCGGTACTCGTCAAAAGCACCCGAGATCTTCGATCGCCGGTACGTATTTCTCTTCTCCCTAAGCAGTTGGCCGATTTCTCGATTAAACCACTTTGGTTGAACAGAAGACCAACGAAGGCATTTCAGAGGGATGCAACTTGATTGAAGACTCATGAATTTATTTTTGAAATTGTTCCACAAATCCTGAACCTCTTGGCATACCGCTAGCCTTACATCAGTCAGCCCAGCAGAAAGGCTTGCAAAGTCTGCTCTTCTCAAGTCAAGTTTCCTTGATTGACTGGCAACAGACCTTACCTTCGGGATCTTGACGCGAAATCTAACTAGCTGGTGATCACTGCCACCGAGCTCTTCGCCTACAGAGATATCATCAACGATATCATTCTCAGAGGTGAAGACCAAGCCGAGGATATTGTCTCCTCTCGTTGTTGGCGAACTCCATGAGTAGCGCGCTCTCGCCACAGGCTGCTCTGGTTTCCCGGTCAACTTGTCTGTTGAAGTCGCACATAACGATGCACACTCTGCCTTGAACAAGCTCACCCAGCAGCTAGTACAGTTCACTGTCCTTCGCAACGGGTTGGGAAGGGGGTCTGTAAAGCACCAGGGTCCTGTATCTAACAGGACCTATCTCTAGGTCAACGCCTGGGAGCTCGTGATCGGATATAAAGTTGGAGTTCGTAGATTTGATTGTATCCTTGACACACAACATTACACCACCACCCTCTCTGTCTGGCCTATCTTTGTGGGAGAGTTTGTAGCCAGGAACCGTGAATTCGCCTTCAAAGTCTCGGTTTGAGGTTTTTATCCACGATTCTGTTATGGCTACCATTTTGGGTTCTTCCGTCGCTACGAGGCCACGGAGCTCAGGAAACTTGTTCTTGATTGACCTCGCATTAAACAGAAGAACTTTCAGGGAGTCCCCCGACTGTAGGACTCCCTACGCTCTTCCGTTTCCCGGCATGTTTGTTGGCGAGGCACCCCTTTTTGCGACCTCTGAGAAGGTCGTTCCTGGAGTGACACGGGCGTACTGGCGTACGTCCGCCCTCACTCTGGGCCGGATAATCCTTTCGGTCCTCTCTACGACATCCTGGATCATGTTCGACAGAAAGGCCTTTCTTTTAAAGGAAAGATGTACCCCATCCCTTTGGTAGAGATCATTTCTACCATAAAAGGTGCGGTACTGGTCCACAAAAAATGCCCCCTCTGCCGTACACAAATCTGCCAGGCCCGGTTTAAAGACACATTCATCGAGTGAGCGGTCCGTGTTGGACCTCTCCTCGAGAGCATCCTGACTACCACACGCTTTCGGGTTTTCAGCCCACAGTCGTCCACGACACCCATGACCGTGTGGAGGCTTTTATCTGTAGGGCATACCCTATCTACTCTCAGGTAGAGGTCGTTTCCACTGACCATCAGAGCAATGACTGAGCTCTCAGAAATCTGTGATTTCTCAGCCTCTACTCTGATGTGGTGGTTACCACATCCTGGCAGGCATCTTACCTTCACACTAGTGCGAAGGCGTGCCGCTAGCAGGGACTGCAGGCCCCGTGCTTGAGAATCACCAATAAGGGTGACTCTTGCACATTTGTCAGCAGGCGACTTATTCTTTCCCCTCGGAAGCGACTTGCCGCTTTCCTCTTGTATCTCTACATTTTTCTTTTTTTTTTCTTCTTCATCTTATTTTTCTTGTCTTCATTTGTTTTCTCTTCTTCCGTTTCTCTTTTTTCTTCTTCTCTTTCCACTTTCCCTTGCGCATCATTATATGATTAAATATTCCCTTAGTCATAGGTTGTTGGCTTCTTTTTCGTTTTTAATATATACCCTAAAAAATCGGTAATTACTTTCGTTCCAATCATATAATTTAATAACTTATTACTTTCAATAAGCCTAGTTCCTGGTTGTTGAAGCTATTTACCTTCATATGTGCCAGGACTCTGTGGAGGGCTGAGCTCTTAGTCTGCCATGGTATTAGGAATACCACAGATTCATAGGTGGAGTTCTTCTTTGTCGTGATGGGAACAACTCTCCTCCTTCACATTTCAGCGTAGATGCTGTGTGCTTCTACAGTGCTGCTATCATCCAGGTTCCAGAGGGCGAGTGCTTCGAACTTTTTTGTTTACCTGATGTAAAATCATTCAGTCATAACAATTGAATTATATTTAAATTATATTTACTGAAACCTAATTGGCTATACGAAGCTTAATATATTTACCTAATCTCGATAAAATACAGCAATACTTTCCTATAATCACAACAATATTTGTCATGTACTTTTTCAGACTTTGTTGGTTTCTTTTGAAAATTACGCATCTCCAAAATATATTTAAATATATCAATAATACTCTCAGCCCTTTTACTATATTCCATTCATAATAGATTGTTGAAATTGTTTTTTTTTTTATTCAGGCATTTACATATTACACCTTATCCCAGTCTACGAGTATCAATCTACCAACACCACATTATACCTAGGTAACCTCAGTGAAAGAAGTCAATATTCTTTCGTCATTTACTAAAATTAGTAACAAAAAAATACTTCCTTTACAGATAACGAATTTATGTTTATTATACAACGAAAATATTATAGCTGACAACCAATATTTCCTAGCTTATGTAAATAGCATTCAGCATTTTCATGCTAAACTGAAAGGCTAATACCACACTCAAGTTTTTTATTTCAATTGACTATAATATGACTTTAATTCTATAGAAACAATAACATCGACTCGCATTGCAATGAATAGCAAATTTGGTCTCGATATTACATGACAATATTCCACATAAATGTGGGTAATATATTTCATTCTTTTTTAAGTCAAAAAAACTATATTCTTGCTTCGAGAGTTTAGAGGAACCTGACAAAGTAATCAGAGAGAAATAATCCTCGGGTTCATTTCACAATTAGGAAGAAATGAGTCAAATACCAAAGTGATATTGGAAACATAATTTGAAGATTATATAATAAATATTGTAATGCTTCACTTAATAACATTATTATAATTGTTAATCGCCATAAAAAAATGTTCCCTGCGGCTCCGTCCATTTTCGTATGTAAAGTATCCAGAGATGATATGCAATCTCTTTAGTGTCTCATCATTTTCCAGAAAAGAATTTAGCACTTTTTGTTTCATATACAATTCTGAATGGAGTAAACACAATTTAGTCGATACTCAACATTTTATCTCGGGTATTACATAGCTTATAACCAATTTTCTGAAATTAGATTTCAACAATTGTCTAAACATCTTTTGCAAGATGCATTATCTGATAGAATAGACAAGAAAAAGGATCTTTGCAAAAAAGAAAAGAATTATTTCGTGAAGAAACTAGATAAAGAAAGTATTATTTTCAAATTCCAAAAGATTTGAAGTGTGAAGGAAATTGTAGAAAATGGCATTCAACCAAGTAAGATGAGGGTTCAATCATTTTACAATTGTATGAATGTACTATTTAAAAATTGCATTGATTGTTATGGGGATCATCGACGTGAATATCAGCTGGTTATAATGACAAGGATTTTTAATCGAATTAAGAAAGTTTATTCTTTATATTTCAAACGGGATTTTCTGTTGAACCTTTTCTTAACTTTACTTACTATTTAGCTCGTCCCCACTAGCTCTCTTCTGGGAGGGGGGTGGCCCATAAGAAGGCCACCCCGCTTCCTGGGTGATCCACAGGTTTGTAGGAGAGGAGTTGTTGTGTGTATTGCGATCTTGTGTGAGGTTTAGGCAGTCTATGAGTAGGTGTTTGATGTCGCCTAGGCTTTAGTTGCACCTGGTGCACGTTGGTGTTGAGACGAGGTTCATTCTGTTTGTATTGTTGTATTATAGTGGTGGCCTGACCTGACTTGAGTTTAGAAAGGATTTCTCGGTGTGGTCTATGTAGTGATTTATCTGATTGGTGTATTGAGGGGAGGGGGTTCGTTAAGAATGTCGTTTAGTGGTAGTGTGTTCAAGTATCTGGGGGTGAAAATAGTGTAGATGTTTTTGGTTAAGTTGGGGTTTGGTGGTTTGGGAGGGAAGTTATTGTAGATATGATGAGAGTAGTGTGCTGGAGCGTTTTTTTTGGGTCAAGGTGGTGGAGGCTTTGCTGCCAGGTGGTGGTTGGGGTAAGGACGGGTCAATGCTCTGCTGAAGTGTTGATTTCCAATAATGTCTAGGTGCATTTTGATTGTGACTATTCTTGTTTCAGTGTGTATGTTTTCCTAAAATTCGTAAGGTACAACACAATTTATTTCTACCTATTTTACAAATATTATTTAATTCACAATACAAAAAAAAGTCAGTGAATCTATTTTTAACATTATGCACTGTTTTGATTTGAGCCAAAATATTTATGAATAAGTGATTTCTTTAAGTACATTTTCTGCTTATTATAGTTATGATGTCTGCTGAAGAAGTTAATCCATTCAGATCACAGGCTGGGGCACAAACAAACAAGCCTCCATCTGGTTTGTTGCTGCCAAGGGCAACTTTCCCACGCGCAGCAATATGACAGACGAAGTAATTTACTTAGACTTTTTTTATTACTTAACTCGATGCGTTTGAGATTCTTACTTTCGCCCTAATTATCTTTTATGTATTCGTCCTACTTTAAAAGAGTCATCGACGATTTTTAATCATTTTCTTGAAGAGTCCCCATAAGAATTTCATTCCCTTTAAATCCATAAGCCTTTATTAATCAAAGAAGAGCTTCGCTAAAAATATCCCAAGCTTAAATGTGTTAGTTACCTTCCCTTCTACCAAACTGGTGACCAGTTTGCTTTTACAAATAATAAAACCAAGTCACACGAACTTTATTTGACTGTGCATTTTTCCTGAACAGAAGTCACCAAAGTTTTGAGGACAGAATAATAATGATAATTTCGATATCACGACAAAAATTAAACGCCTCAGCGAAAACGTCGGTGAACAAAGTGACGAATCTAACACGAATTGGAGACCAAAACTCATTTGTGCCTTCACTAAGACCATTACTCCTAGCCCCTAATGAGATTTTACTTGAAAATCCCTATATGAAAATATCGCTAATGTAGGTCGAAGCAGTATTTATCTATAATAATAGTAATACTAATGAGGGTGTTTGAATAGCGCTGTTCAAGGCGGCAGGCCTTCCCCTAGCGCTTGTCTCCCAACTAAGGAAAGATTGAGAGAAGAGGTCAGTGTTCAAAGCCGCTTGAAGACACCATGGTAAGGGCAGTGAGCGTATCAGGTGGCAAATTATCTCGCATTCTCGGAGAAAATTGGACCAAATCATGATCTCTCTTTTCTGTATTTTTGTGAGCTCTTCTGGGCTCCACCAGTGAGGAAACGAAATCAAGAAATATATCGACAAAATAATTTAAAATTAAAACAAAAAAGAAAGCAACAAGAAAATAAAAAATTAGGGGCAGCAAAATAAGAAGCATGCTTAGGTCCCAATGGGATGCCTGCCTCCCTAAAAGAAGCAAGACCGTAACCAACAATTTAAAAATAATATAATAGCTAGTACTGAAGGTATCCTGCCAACCGAATCCTGGCGCGCACAAGACCCAACACCAGGTTAGTCGGTAGTGACCTCGCGCGCGCGGACGTAAATCTCTCATACCCACACTAACGACCAAATATTCCTTCAGCTGGTACCAATTAGCGTTCAATTAGATGGCGTTACATCCCTTGAGTGTGTCCTGTTCGTAGAAGAGAGAAAAGGCTTTTATAACTTCAAAGGATTTTCAAACCACAGGAATAGGCGAGATTGGAGGGCACATAACTTTAAGTCTAAGGTTGCTGTCTCCTATCTTTATTGCCACGCAGCCTGAAGGCTGCCCTAATTCCCACCATATAAGAAGGTTATGGAAGAGAAAAACTCCGAATCAGGTGCTCAGTCCTGTGCAGGTAGCCTGGCTATATCACCAGTTTGTTTGTTTTTAGTTCCTTTTCCATGCCCTGGGACACAACAGAAGACTATATCGGCATACCTCCTACGTGCAGTAGCCGTGGTGTTACGGATACTGCGAATAAGGGAATGCGAAGATCAAAACTTTAAGGATACTTAACGATCTGTGTGACTCGCTATGAATTAAAAATCGGCCTTAAAACTGGGCACGGCGCGTACTCCCTTGTAATGAGTGGTGCATTACAATCAACTCAGCTGTGAAGATCGCAACCGTCACCGGAAGCCGTGCCATGTTCAAATAGGGTGGTAATGGTTTGTAAACCAACTCTCGTTCAGTCTTGAATCCGTCGTGTACAGTGACACAGTTCCAGTGTGACACGATATGTACTCCAAGAAATACTAATGCAGTATTCCCGATGCTGTAGATGCTTGGGAAGCTTGGTAGTATACTGCAGTGTGGAATCTTAATAAGATTCAGCAGCGCCACTGGCTGGAAGGGATTTTCAAGCCCTAAAACTGAAAGGCTTAGGACCTGATTGACGAATTTCATCAGCATATACTCCGTCGATATTGGCTACCGACGGAATGAGAGCCGTTGTCTACTAGAGGAGACCATACATTTGCGAGTACAAACACAAATTGCACCATTCATGACGTAAAGCGAGTGGCATTTCCCCTACCCGGAAAATATACTCTCTCTAGGGGACATACGAAAGACACAAGTTACTAAGAAAAGAAAAACAATGTAGTGGATATAATTAGCCTTCTGCAGTAGACTTACAGATGCGGATGAATAAAACTCGCATTCATAATTTTATTGGAGTTTACAAAACGCCACAGATAAAAGAAATTTCATGACGCGGGAAAAAGAGACGACCGTGACCCTAAAGCTGCGTATGTGCCCCTCACAGGTGAGGCCTCCGTAGGGGGCAGGGCGATGTGTTTCGTGCTGAAGGGACTCAGAGCCCCGTCGATCCAGCTTAATCTCCACTCTGCCTTCCTCTAGCACCTTTCTCCATTTATGTAACACCTTTACTACTCTCCCTCGAGACCATTTGGTTCACATAGATTAAGCTGATCCCTCTTCGTTAGGAACCGAAATCCTAACTAGCCGCGAGGAGGCCTGATTCTTTGATACTGGCCCTGGTTTTGCCCCCGTCCCGGTAATCGTAGCGGAATATTAGCATCGACCAACCCATCCCCCCACGTTCTGACTATTTGGGGGGGGGGCTGCCAAGAATGGGTAGAACTCTGCCGTCAGTGTTCGGTCTACGAAACCGGGCTTGAACCAAAAATGGACGAGGTAAGTGATAACGACCAACTTGGATAGGTCCTAGATCGTCCGCATAGGTTAACCCTTATGCTGGGATGTCCGTGGCACATCTACATACATAGAGCTCAGCGCTGTCGCCTATACGCCAACTGTTTCTTTAGAACGCACCCATTATCTGCGTAAACTGGTATCCGCAGTGGTTCCTGGAAACCGGACTCCTGGTTACCTTCTCAGGCTTATGGCCTCTACGCTGACGAAAACCTTGTAAAATGAACGATCACGAATTGAGTTAGATCTGACTTTTTCCTAACAAATTCTCTATTTCTAAACAACTCTCAAAATCCTAATTAAAATGAAAACTATAAGCAAAGATAAAAACAGCACATCCCCCCTTCCCTCCCTAACACTCTCCCATGCACCCTATAGTTTGATAAGTATTGATCATGGTGCAGGGGCTTCTCTCTCACCACTCTCACCCAATAGAGGAGCTTCCTCTCTATCTCTATAGAAGCTGTCCTTAGGTAGCTCCGCTTCTTCTAAGTAGGTGGCTACCTCTCTCCTTTCCCTGTGCTGTCTCAGGGTCCGCTCCAAGTGTCTCTTGGTGGACTGGGTGTTTCTCTCCGTTCAATTCATATGGCTTCGGGGGCTTTCCCCTTACCCCTTTGTGAAGAGTTTTCCTACGGTCACTCTAGTCTAGTCGCGGGCTACCTATACTTTTTTTACGCCCTTCCCTGGTGAAAATTATCTGAGCTGAGAGATCGCTTTCCCCCTCTCCAAACGTGACAGGTTCAGGGATTACCACCCTTTACGTCCTTCGGAAGAGTAGCTTGAATGCAACTCTACTTTCTGCGAGTCCTCATTTGTGTTCTCAGGGGGCCGCCAAGAACATAAGGCACATGACCAGCCGCCTCGGTTCTCTGGTCCCACAATGGGGACAAGTGAATCACCTATCACCTTATCTCTTTTAGAGCAGTAAGATTCGGCATCGTCTCCTTGGTATTACCAAGAATCCTTGAAAACCCGGGGTTTATCACGTTAATGGGATCTGGCATGCCCGCTCCCCTTCATTGTCGATGCAAATCGGCATGGCGGCCCCAGTAAAGTTCCTGACAGTCCATAGGTCCTTTGAGTCCCCGGTCAGGATACCTGACACCTTAGTGGATGTCCATTGTGAGGTGGAGATGGCCCCGGAGGTTAACCCGCTCCAGATGGCAGGGTCTTCCGAAGTGGCAAATCTTGGCTCAGTGCCAGACAATAACCCTAATTCCGACCCTCTGAGAAGGACTATTCAGACGGTACGGGCCTTCGGAGACTCACAAGGAGAAGAGGCACCCCCTCATCCGTCTGGTGTTCACTTAAGGCCAAGATCATCTCCAAGAAAGATCTGGCCAAAGCTGGTTCGCCAGCCCTTGGAGGTCCTTCCGCGAAGGTCAAAAGGTGGGTTTACTCTCAGCCTTCCTCTACAAAAAAAGAAAAGCAAGAGAACTACAGAACTACAGAATCTAGGACCAACAAAGACCCCAAGGTCCGCTCGAGGCTAGTCCGCTACACTACATCCGAAACTACGATACACACTTATCTACGAGTGTATCTCTAACATGCTATATTTTTTTTTTTTTTTTTTTTAAATATATAATCTACTGTACACACTTATCTACATGTGTACAATGTCAGGCATATTAACTACTTCAACCTAAGGGGGGGTGATAGAAAGTTTTTCTTCTCAACTTCCGCAGCCCTCGACTGCTAGTGGTGAAAATCTAGTTATAGGATAGGCGGAAAAGAAAATGGATATCTAAACTACACATGCAAGAGAAATCGCTGGCATCATTTTTAGTCATCATTTTTACTCTCGTTGTTCCTCCGCTCCAAACTCCTTTTGCAAAGACGTTATTATTTACTGTGCTCAGACTACGTTATATTTATACTATTTAAGTGCGCGTCGAGACGGTTTTTAAACATATTTACCGACCTACTATCCACTACGTGGGTGGGTAGCCTATTCCAAATTTGAGTAATTTTAAACGTAAAATAGTTTTGGGCTATACTAGTGTTAAATCGCTTGTTCACTAATTTTAATCCGTGTTGCCGAGTATTTCCCCTATGATCCAATTCGAACAAATTCCTATAATCAACGTTTGAAAATCCTTTCAATATTTTAAATACTTCAATTAGCTGGCCACGTAATCTTCTGCCTTCGAGAGATGGCAAATCTAATGCCCTGAGTCTTTCCTCATAGGGCCTGTTTCTCAGCTCGGGAATTAATTTTGTAGCCCTACGCTGCACTCTTTCTAATTGCGCGATATCTTTGTTTAAGTATGGAGCCCAAAATTGAACCGCATATTCGAGCAGTGGACGCACAAGTGATTTATACAATGGTAAAATTATCTCTTTGGATTTGAACGTGAAATTACGCGCGATATAACCCAGCACACGATTTGCTTTTTTACATGCATCCGCGCATTGTTTCGTGACTTTGAAGTCATCCGAGACTAAAACTCCCAGGTCTTTTTCCAATTTAACTACGTCGAGGACCTGGCCTTTCATGGTATACTCTACCCTCAAATTATGGCAACCCAAATGCATCACCTTACATTTACTTAAATTAAACTGCATTTGCCACTTATCCGCCCATCTGACAATCAAGTTTAGGTCCTTTTGTAATTTTTCTACATCCGATCTTACATAGGCACGGTTGCCCAGCTTCGTGTCGTCAGCAAATTTAGAAATCGTACTAAATACGCCATTATCCAAATCGTTTATATATATTAGAAACAATAATGGGCCAAGAACGGAGCCTTGTGGCACTCCACTACTGACGTTGACCCAATCTGAACATTCACCATTTATAACTACTCGCTGCGAACGATCCTTCAGCCAATTTCTAATCCAATTTAATATCTTACCCTTCACACCGACTGCTTTAACTTTCATTAATAATCTCTCGTGCGGAACGGTGTCAAACGCCTTTTTAAAGTCTAGATAGATTACATCTAGAAAGCAAAGAGATCAAGTTATCAGGCCAAGACCGACACGTCACGCACTGACTCACCCTTTGGTGGAGGGTCAGGCAAAGCCCAAATTCGCAAGTTTGCATAGCAGAGCCCAGATAACTTGAGAAACTACCTGGCGTTTTTGATGAAGCTGGCTTCAAACGCTTTCTAGTTATTTGCTCTACACATGTAAAAATGTTTGCCAAAGGTTATATGTTTCCTCAGAAGATAAAATTCGCTAGGTTGGCTGGTAGAGAGCTTAAGGTGATCCGTTTCTCGGACGGGAGCCTTCTCTCAAATGCGTCGGACACTTCCGAAGCCGCCCTGATTAGTGCCCCACTCTACCATAAACGTCGTGAAAGGAGTTGTTTATGCGCGAGAACTCGTGGATTACTCCTTAGAAGACCTCACCGTAGAGCTGGATGACTAGGGAGCGGTCAAAGTTGAACGTGTGATGAGAAATATTTCGATCGTGACAGTCTGCATGAGTCGGTGCGTGCCGGTTGGGATCGCTACCATATTAAGGTATTTGTGTTACTGTTTCATAGATGATAATACTGCAACTGCTTCATCCATACGAATCGCACATCTAGATGTGCAAAGTTGCACACTGCTTCTTCGAAGCAATGTGATGCGTATCTCCTGGCGAAGGAAATCCTGACAGTTCAGGATGTGGAGCGTATCTCCTTTCGCGATTCTAAGGCCTTGGTCGTGGCACAGCCAACGCTGCCTGGGTCGTCTTATGACTCAACTTTAAAAAGGTAGCTTCTGCTCGTGGGCCCTCCAGGCCTATGACCACGTTTGCTTCTGCGCCCATTTGAAACCCTTCAGTTGGCTATACTATTCCCCTACCCCTACTTGGGCTCTCCTATAGTAGAGCTGGCAGCACAAAGGGTTCACCCCGGCCTCAGAAAAAAACAAGGCTACCCTAGCGTGACCGTTTAACGTAAGGTGAAACAGCTAAACTCCTCCACCGAGTCGTTAGACTCATAAGAGGCAAATACAGTGAATGTGGTCGTGAGACCGTCTTCGGGAGTCGTGAGACCGTCTTCCAGGATTTCTAAAGCTGTTTCCCGAAAGGAGGATACAATCAAAAAAGATTCGGCTTCTGCCACCCAACCCAAGAATGGAAGAAGGATTGAATTTTAACCGTAACCGTCCACTAAAGGTTTTGATGCAATGGGAAAAAACAGACTCGCATATGAAGCTCAACCTCTCTCGATAATTTCTCTAATGCGATAGCACTTTCAGCGCCTAGTCCGGCCAACAGTGCCAGGAGTTATGCCTTTGTTAAGCCCACCGCCATTCTCATGATGGTCTTTTCTTCGAAAGAACCTCACCTTTCCCTCAAACCTAGGCTTGGGGAGCCTATTCCTGCAATAGAAGTACCGTGGACTCCAGCTCAAATGGGGAGAGCTGATGAAGCTTCTTTTCCTCCCGTTTCCCGTTAGCTATTTTTCTGCAGGAGACCATGCTTGGTGTGTGCCCCATGCCCACCCTCCCGGTGTATAAAGGTCTTTTCAAACCACTATAACAGATTGGGGGCCGGGCAGGAGGATACACGATTTACACCCGGGATGATGTCTTCGTTCTTCTATTTGCTATAAATACTTCCTTTCAACCAGTGAAAGTGTCGCTACATCTAGATAGGATGTATAAGGTCATTTCTGCGTTCATTCCATCCTCAAGTGTCTTCGACTTATGAGACTCCCACTGAGTCATGCTACAGTTGCCGAGGCCCTCTCTCCTGCTCTGGGAACACCAGGGTGTCGAAATATTCACAGTTAGTTCGAAATCTATACCTATACTGAGACACTATGTTAAACAGCATGCATATTCACGACAGAATCATACGTCCCGAGATACGCAGCAAGATGGGCATACAAACATGACTAGAAAAATATACCATCTATTTCGACTCTTGGAGCAGCCTAAAAGCTCTCAGAAAACTGGAAGACCTGCATTCAATACTCCAAGGTATAAAATAACGATATTTAAAGCCAACAAAATTGGGAAAGAAATTTCACTCTGCTGGGTCCCTGTGCACACAGGCGTACATGAGAATGAAAAAGCTTACAAAGCAGCTAAACTGCCACCCAAAAAATCATACGCCCACTCAAACCACCAAATTCCGTATCAAGACAACAAGAATACATAAAGAAACGCACTCAGGGAGCCCTGATCAGCCAGATGGGATAACCTTGGGGGCTTAAACAAAGTTTACCACATTTTCCTGAATTTGCCAGCGTGGAAACCACCGACAATCTCACGTCAGCAATAAGTTGCAGTCTGCCAAAGGCGAATCGACCACACCAGAATGACGCACGGATTTCGAATTGGAAAAAGCACCACCCTCTAACTGAAAAGATTTCTTACCCCCTCTAACAACGACCCACATTATCGCGGAGTGTTCCACCTTCGGCAAACTGAGACGCCGCTATCTACCCTTTGACAGCGGTGGGACCCTGCTCATTCTCCTCCTAATACTTAAAGAACCAAATATCCAGCCCGTATTGACAAGTTTTTTTAAAGAAAGTAGCCTTCTTACTAAACTGTGATAGAACAACATGCCACGAAATTTTAACTCATTCAACATATATCCATTCCAATCATCAGCACATGTAAATATCCGCCCCATCAAACATCATATATCCATTATCATTTTAAATTTTAAAATAGAATCTTAAAAGAACCTCTTTTATGAAATTGAACTGCGACACATGAGACCAGCATCAATACATCCATTCATCCTGTCTGGGATTTGAACGGTGGTCATTATCTCTGTTAAGACTTCATGATCAATCCTAGTGGTCAGGTCTTTGGCAAACTGATTGACGAGCTGGAAATATGTGTCCTAAATGTGGACTTTGACTTTGACTTTGTTTAAGTGGGGGTGCATGTGAGGGGAGACGATAGGGTGTGTGGAGGGATAGAGAAAATAGACAAGTGGAGAAGAGAGAAAGAAGTGTGGTAGAGGTGCAAAGAGATGCCTAGGGTCTGGTGATCAGACTTATCACTTTAATTTATTTTCTTGGATGCGTGAATTCATTGTTGTTGTATTTGGTTTTGGTAATAATTATAATGTTATAATTATTATGGCGTTCAAGCCCTTTGTCTTAGCAACTTTAGTTTTTTATGGTTTATGTTGTGCAATGCTTACTTTGTATATGTTTTAAATATATTTAAGTGCGTGCTTATTGTTTTGTTTTATTGTGTGTGTGTTTTAATAGTGTTATTGTTTCTTCTTTCTTCTTTCTTTGGGTGTTTTCTTCTATTGAAGTTCTTGTCGTAATCGGGGGGTTTTTTCTTGTCTTGGTAGGGTAGTCTTCTTCGGTAAGGTTTCATAGTAATTGTTCGAGTTTATTCATTTTTCTTAATTTTGATCTTATATTCACAGGGTTTTTTTATCTCATTTTACGCATAGAACGGCACCTCGTCTCCGCCAGCCACTCGGTTGGCGGAGCTGGGGAATCTGGGGCGACAATCAGCTCTTCTGTTCTGGTTAATCATCTGGGTGATTTCATCACTCAGTTCACGATTAACCAGATCCTGCATTTTCCGGGTCCGTTCTTCAATGACTTTGTTAATGGGAATAATCCCCAAATGTGGACTAGTTTACGCATGATTATCTTAGAACTGCTTCATTTTCCTGCCTCGATCTCACACTGTAGTCTCCGGATCCACAGCCTGATTAATGATGGGAGGCGATGGATGACAATTCCTAGGGCATTGCGGCCTGAAAAACATGTTACTGCTTGGAGCGGGTGTGGTGGACAGCATTTCTGGAAATGAATTAATTACACTAATCTGCGTTGTTCTCAAGGTCAAATATATAATACCTGATTTTAGTTCAGCTTCTTGCACTGAATCAGAAAATCATGCTCATTTTACCCAATCAGGTCAGGTTTTTGAAATATGAGCACATACCCAAAACTTCTATATTTCCAACTATTTGTTGTGAATGAAAAACATAATAGCAAATATTGGACCGATTTACTCACAGAAGGTTTACAGAATATTTTTAATAGATAGAATAAATAGTACAATGCACAAAAAAAAAGCTATTCATGGATGGATGGTCTCTTCAGTGACTTACGATTGTGCCGAGAAGACACCACATCCCTCTTAAGGCACCAACAGTACTCAGCCAGAAAGTTCACATCCCATTGACCTTGATAGCGTTCCTCCATGACACGGATGTCTTGGTGAAAGCACTCACCCTGTTTTTCACTGAAGTCTCCGCAATTTTCTAGAAAATAGTCCAGATGGGACCGAAGAAAGTGCATTTTCATTGACATACGGGCAAAAAGTTTTCGGAAATTCTCCATTAAGTCATCAACCATCTTCTGGTACTGAGGACTTTTGTGGTTAAAAAGGAAGTTTGCAATGACTAACTTAAGGGACAGCCACGCAGAGAGTTCAGTAGGATTTAATGAATTATCAAAACTAGAGTCTTTTA
The DNA here is from genome assembly GCA_963969495.1 of Ceratothoa steindachneri. Lineage (NCBI taxonomy): Eukaryota > Metazoa > Arthropoda > Malacostraca > Isopoda > Cymothoidae > Ceratothoa > Ceratothoa steindachneri. Next base: position 91,216 of record CAXAKS010000359.1, read on the forward strand.
TGAGTTCTCTTATCTGAGGACCATCAAATATACCTGCCTTAAGCTTCTCCATGCTGATTCGTTTGAACTTGTGGTGGAGGAAGGCAAATCTTCCACCTTCCCTGTCCAGTGCTTTTACAAAGTTCTCCATTAGTCTGAGTTTGATGTGTAGGGTTGGAAGTAACAGCTTGCTCGGTTCAACCAGAGGGTGGGACAGAAAATTGTGTAACCCGGGTTCTAATCCTTGTCTTGATGGCCACTCTTGTCTGACATAATGCTAGTCGTCAGCCCGACTATCCCACAAGCACAAAACGCATGGATACTTGGTGTACCCACCTTGAAGTCCTAGGATGAGTCCAACAACTTTAAGATCTCCACAAATCAACCATTTATGTTCCTGGTAGTGTCCAACAGGAATTGATGAAACCTGATTTCCGTTATTCAGAAGAACTGCCTTGAGACTTCTGTTAGACGAGTCAATATAAAGTCTCCATTCTATAGCAACATACTTCATACCCATTAATTTCATCAGTTCAGCAATATTGTTACAGTAGATCAGTGAAGACGCTTCATTAAACATTAAGAATTTTCTCAATACGCTCTCGCGTTCCCGATACCAATATAACGTTGTTCCTGGGGCAAGTAGATGTTTCTCTCGAAGACGAGAACCCAGCACCTGGGCAGACTCCTTAGATAGGTTCAGGCTCGTGTCAAGTCGGCTTGAGTCAATGGCACCGGTCGGTCTTCCTCTTCTGGCTCGTATCCACCACACTTACCTGTATCAGTCATGTCAGTAGATTCTGAATCAGAACTAGATTCCATGATGACATCCGGCTCAGGAACAGGAATATCTGGTTAAAGCGTTTTTAGTGGTCTCCGTTTTCTTCGAGAATTTTCTTTGTAAAAATTGTGGACTTTGGGGATCGATTGCGGTTCTTTTGAATCCAGAGGCTAGCACTCTACCATTACGCTACGACGAAGTCCGTTCTAACTTGGTAATTTATTGGGCTATTTATATTCTCGCGTTGGAAGGAATTTTTTCTCTCTCTCTGTGATATATATTCGCACCCCTACACAGGTTCCTTTCTAGGACGCAGAGCGAATTTGAGGATTGGGGAGAGACTAGTCTTGGATTTCTTAATCAAGGATTACTAGTAGCTCTCCCTCCCCGATCTCCAAGTCTGCGGGATGAGTGGGGTTGATTCAGTGGGGTGAGGAGAGCGTGGCGAAGTCTCTTTAATCAATGAGTAATAATAGCATCTCCTTGCCAAATCTCCTGAAGTTCCCTGCAGCACCTTTTCTTAATCTCTAGTAGGAGAGCAGGTGGAGTTGTAACGAAGATCAGAAGATTGTTCGGCCTTTGAGGGTCACCAGTTATGGGGGGGGGGGCATATATGTATTTCTTATTATAAACTTGAACTGAAGACGCCCCTTCAAATATTGTTTTGCATTAAATCTGACTCTTATTATTCTTGTAGGCTGAGATTCTTTCTTCTTTAAGTTGGCTAGGTTAATTCTTGTTCTTCTTTTTCTTGATGTATCTTCCTTTTTAACGACGGTGTGATGATTCCTTTAAATTCTGATGACGTGATGACTTCTTCTGCTTCATGATGACGTGATGATTTCTTGAGACGAGTTAGCCCTTGAAGTCGTTTTCTTTCCGTTTTCCTTGACATCGGTTTTCTCTTGGGATTTTCTCCGTAAAAATATGTGGACTTTGGGGATCGATCGCGAGTCTTTTGAATCCCGAGGCTAGGACTCTACCATTACGCTACGGCGAAGTCCGTGTTGACTTGGTAATTTAATTGGCTATTTATATTTCTCGCTTTTTGGGGGGAAGGAAGTTTTTCTCTTATGTATCTTCGCACCCCTACACAGGTTCCTTTCTAGAACGCGGAGTGAATTTGAGGATTGGGGAGAAACTAGGCTTGGATTTCTTAACCGAGGAGTAGTAGCTTTCCCTCCCCGGCGTCCGAGTCTGCGGGATGAGTGGAGCTAATTAAGTGGGATTGAGGAGAGCGAACTAAGTTTTCGACGCTAATCAGTAATATCCTTTCCCGGGTCTCCGGTTCCCAGCAGCACCTATTCTTAATCTCTAATAGGAGACGAGGTGCAGTTGTAACGAAGATCAGAAGATTGTGTGGCCTTTCGAGGGTCACCAGTAACGGGGAGGGGGGGGGCTATTTCTTATTATAAACTTGAACTGAAGACGCCCCTTCAAACAATGTCTTTCATTCATCTGACTCTTATTATTCTTGTAGGCTGAGATTCTTTCTTCTTTAAGTTGGCTGGGTTAATTCTTGATCTTCTTTTTCTTGATGTATCTTCCTTTTTAACGACGGTGTGATGATTCCTTCCAATTCTGGTGAAGTTATGACTTCTTCTGCTTCATGATGACGTGATGATTTCTTGAGACGAATTAGCCCTTGAAGTCGTTTTCTTTCCGTTTTCCTTGACATCGGTTTTCTCTTGGGATTTTCTCCGTAAAAATATGTGGACTTTGGGGATCGATCGCGGGTCTTTTGAATACTGAGGCTAGGACTCTACCATTACGCTACGGCGAAGTCCGTGTTGACTTGGTAATTTAATTGGCTATTTTTATATTTCTCGCTTTGGGGGAGGGAAGGAAGTTTTTCTCTTATGCATCTTCGCACCCCTACACAAGTCCCTTTCTAGAACGCGGAGTGAATTTGAGGATTGGAGAGAAACTAGTCTTGGATTTCTTAACCGAGGAGGAGTAGCTCTCCCTCCCCGGCGTCCGAGTCTGCGGGATGAGTGGAGCTAATTAAGTAGGATTGAGGAGAGCGAACTAAGTTTTCGACGCTAATCAGTAATATCCTTTCCCGGGTCTCCGGTTCCCAGCAGCACCTTTTCTTAATCTCTAATAGGAGACGAGGTGCAGTTGTAACGAAGATCAGAAGATTGTGCGGCCTTTTGAGGGTCACCAGTTATCGGGGGGGGGGGGGTATATATGTATTTTTTATTATAAACTTGAACTGAAGACGCCCCTTTAAACATTGTTTTGCATTCATCTGACTCTTATTATTCTTGTAGGCTGAGATTCTTTCTTCTTTAAGTTGGCTGGGTTAATTCTTGATCTTCTTTTTCTTGATGTATCTTCCTTTTTAACGACGATGTGATGATTTCTTCAAATTCTGATGACGTGATGACTTCTACTGCTTCATGATGACGTGAGGATTTCTTGAGACGAGTTAGCCCTTGAAGTCGTTCTCTTTCCGTTTTCCTTGACAGCGGTTTTCTCTTGGGTTGATTTCTTGAGTTGTCTTTAAAGCGTTTTTCGTGGTCTCCGTTTTCTTCGAGAATTTTCTTTGTAAAAATTGTGGACTTTGGGGATCGATCGCGGGTCTTTTGAATCCAGAGGCTAGCACTCTACCATTACGCTACGGTGAAGTCCGTTCTGACTTGGTAATTTATTGGGCTATATATATTCTTGCGTTGGAAGGAATTTTTCTATCTCTCCCCCTGTGATACATCTCCCCCTTCCCCTACAGAACCATGTGTCCGCAGATGAAGCAAAATTTGTTAGGATGGTTCTTACACTTCTTATCCATCGTACTGCACAACTAGAGCTGAAAAGAGAAAGCATGACTAGTTATTTAAGGTAATCCATGACCAGCTGTGGCAAAAACAAAGCCCATATACGCTTGGATGATAGCACCATTTGGGAAAAATATGCCGTAGTAAAAATCAAGTGTATCTCAGAAACCAGACCTGACCAAATAAAATAAATGATATTTTTAAATTAAGTATGCAAAAAGGATCCTCTTTAGTTGGAAAACCCTTGACCCTTGGCCAGTGTTATTTGTGCATTTAGGAGTTTAAGTCGACGGATGAGGCCGTTGAGTTTTCCTGCAAAATCATCGCTGTGGGCTGAGCGACTATTACTAAACACCTGATCATTATACACGCCAACGGTTTCCTTGGTAACGACCAAGTCTGAGATGGTCCTATAAACGCTGACCGAATGATTTTACCATCCGAGAATTTCTTCAAGCTAGAGCTAATTCTGGTATGTTTCGAAATACGCATGCCACTCTTCCTGGTGCGAATACGTGTCTTCCCCTAACGGGAAAGCCACCTTTTGTATAAGGGTTGAAGCGAGTTGAAAAGATTCGGAGCAAGCTCTCACAGGACCTAAGTTTTGTTATCTTAGAGAACTGAACCACAATCTCCATGGAGGAGTCTTTCACGACCGATTTCTCCACAATCTCTAGACAAGATGCTGCTCAGCCAGCATGCAATAGACGTCGTCATATCGTTGAGGGCCAACAACTGGACTTTAACTTCAAATGAGAACTCTTCAACGACAAGTTTGCGTTGAGTAAGTTTCGTTCCGCTATCGCTCGTCCGAACGGTGTCACAAATGCCATGCTCAGACAACTAGGTCAGCGAGGCATATCATTTCTGTTAGATCTGTTCAACCTGATCTGGACAGAGGGTATCCTCACAGATTCCTGGCGAATGATTCCTGCGCTTGTTTTTTGCGAACCTGGGAGAAATCACTCTATCCAGGTAGTTCACTTCCCCCAATTTATCTAACTTTATGCCTATGCACGTCGATGGATAAATTAGTAAATGTTCCACTCTAAGTCGGATGCTTAGCTCCGGAGTAAATGTTATTTGAGAAGCCTTCCTCCGTAGACAGCAATACGTCACGGTATTTTTTTGATCTGGAGGAGTCCAATAATACCGCATGGACATACTATATCATGGATAACCTGCACACAATTGGAGCTAGGATATCCCTCCAAATTTTTATCTCTGAATTTGTATGGGAGCGTCGATTCTGCGTATGGGTGAGTGGAGACTTCTCCAACCTAACTGGGAATAAAGAAAGCGTCCCGCAAGAAAGTGTCTTCAGTATCACACTTTTTCCCTCACCATCAACCGTATCACCTTTGTGTCTTCGGAAGATGTTCCCGCTACGCTCTACGTAGACGACATCTAGATGTCTTTTGGTCCAGCCCAGATGCCAACTCTGGAACGTAGACTACAACAAGCATTGAATCGTAACTCTCGCTATGCCGAAGCGCCCAAGTTTCTGCTTTCTTTGGCCACGACTAGGGTGTCTCAATTTTGCCCTTATTCACGACTCCACCCGAAGTCAGACTTGTTCCTCAATTTAACTAGCCCGGAATTGGTGATATCTGACCGTTTCCTAGTTGTTGTTTTCGACCGACGCCTCACCTCGGATGATCATGGCTTAGCGTGTGATCCTCGTTTCTCAGCGGCATAAGCGCACTCCAGATCGGATGCGGCAATGAAAGCCATCGTCCATTGGGGTTGACACAGGGCCCGCATGTCTACGAGCATAATACACTGTGTATGATGTAGAGCATGTGACATTTCCTGATAATGGATAAGCAGGCTCTTAATAGGATACATGCAGAAGTCATCAGTCAGCAAATAGAGACCTATGTCGTGGATCGAGTCCACTGTCGCAATTCACGTTCAATCTTTGAGCAAAAAAAGGAATGATAAAACAAGAAGGGGGTGGCCCTATCTTTAAATTCATGGAATGAAGCATGTTATTGGCAACGGGTAGAAGCGTCCCAATGGTTGCAGATATGTGCCTCCCAAGAGAGGCGTCGGTCGAATTAATGCCAAAGATACGTTGTTATTCTATGTCTTCCAGGCAAACCCCATTTAGAAAGAATTCCGAGTCGAAGTGGAGCAGAGGATGGCAAGAGAAGTGTACTAGCTTATTCTTAGCCAATAATCCCGAAACCAGAATTATGTTTCTGAATAGCGAGAAATGCGATTAATGCCGGTTTGAGACGACGCTCAAGAGTTTTACATCTGGGTCTCACCAAAAGAGAGTGAAATGTAGTCTACTTAGAAAGTAACGAGAGCATATTTCAGCAGCATCGGGTGATAGGGGTGAAGCTTGATGCACTCTTCTTGCCCTTTTGTGCTGCAGGGGCCTCCTGCCCAATCTTACTCAGAATCAACAATCTAGCAAAAACTAGCAACGGTGTCCCCTTGCCCCCATGGTGTGTAGTGTTTCTATGCGGTATCATATGCCTTCCCCAGATCCACAAACACCGCGGTGTAATGCTGTATAAGAAGGAAGGCCTCACAGATAACATTTTCCAGCAAGAGCAGGGCATCCTACGTGGTGTAGAACTTGCAAATCCTGCTATGTGCAGAAAGCAGGTGTCCTTCCTTGTCCAGGAAAAGGCTAATCTAACAAATCTCCAATATCTCCATCAGTTACACATGCAGAATGTTATATGAATTGAGAGAAAACCGGCCTTGTTCTCTCACAGTTTTCGAAAAGTGATCAGAGTAGCCACTCGCTAGGAGTGTAGGAGGATACCATCTATCCTGGTCGTGTTAAATAAATCTAAGCAAAAGGCCATGCCGGCCTCTACTTGGTGTTGAAACATGGCATAAAGTACATCATCCGGACCGGGATCTGTGTCCACACATAAAGCGAGAGGATTCATTCGCGTAGGCCTCGAGAATTTGACCCGAATTCCTTTTAAATCGCTTATACATCTCAGCAAGAGGGGTTTCAAGTTAAGTGATGACAAACATGCCCGCCAACAAGAGCGGTGGGCATATTTTGATACTTAACGTAACCTAACCTTAACTTCTCTCTTAGGGCCGTCTTGCACTCGGCCGAACACCAATGGAACGGACAACTTGTAAAATCACTAGACATTCTATTAATGGTAGAAAAGCTCACTGCATGAAGGTGTTAAAGAAGAACTCAATGGCCTCATCAACTGACCTAAGCTCCAAGACTAGTACAGATAAATCAGATATTTTGTGAGATGCAGAACATCGTGGTCATTAGGAAAGTGGACACTATCATGAAGGTCATCGATCACATTCCATCCAAAATTAGGCCATGCATCCCAAGCGCACAGGAGAAATCAAGACAAGAAAATGAATCAGTTCTCGGACAGTTATGCATAAACTTATCCACATTCTAGACACCTATCTCCAACTCTTAGTTCAGTTATGCAAGAACTGAGCCCCAGGATTAATTCTGTAGTTCCCCTATAGGAGGTGCCTACCATTCAACCCCCCAAGGAGGAGAAATGGCCTCAGTAATCGTGCCATGACTCAGTGAAAGTCCAAAGCGTAGAAGCAAGCTGACAATGTACTGTACGCAAAAATAAAATTATATCTCTTATCCAAGCGTAGCCGCACCGCCACTTACAGAAAAGAGGTACATCTCTGATACACCCAGATCGACAAACAAACCTAGATGGAAGGACGATGCAGGGTGAAATAGAATTGGTAGAGAAGACGAAGTAGGGGTTAGCAGGAGAAAAGTAATACCAAGCTGGGGCTGGAGGGGACGCTGAGTCCCATCAGCATGGCGGCCAGGAGTGCAGATCGCTGTGCCACTTACGGGGGCGCTTGGGATTCCTTCGATACCGTTAATTCAGCAGTCTCATATTTTACTACTCATTTTTTAGGCTGCTGAGCGCTTTGTTCCGTGGAGGTGCCCTGTTGCCCGGGCTATTTCTGCCTATCAGTTGGCCCATTCCTGCTATAAGCGGACCCTGACCCTCTCGAATAGGGTGTACCGGAACCGGGCTAAGGCTATCTGCTAGAGGACCCTCCGTCGTGCCCGCCGCGAGCCTTGGCGCCGGTTTGTATCTTCCATCTCTTCGTCCACGTCGTTGACTAGGGTTTGAAAGCGGGTCAATAAGATCCGTGTTCGCTACGCTGGTCATGCCATCTGAGGCTTGTTTGTGTTGGATGGACGGTTGGTCAGCGAAGCTCTTGCTGACCATTTTGCTGCTATCTTGGACGGTTTCTCGATCAGAAATGCCGCTATAGTGCCTCGTCTTTTAGATTTTACCACGTGCGCTACCTACTCTTACAATGCTCTCTTTTCCGTCTATGAGTGCGGGATGCTTTGTTTCACTATGGTTTTACCTCCCCCGGTGATGCTTGCATCCACTGCGACATTCTTCGTCCTCTCTATCCCCACTCAGAGTTACTTTTGGTTGATCTTTACAACCTGCTTTGTGCCAAAGGGATCTATCCTTCCTCCTGGCCCGTGTGGGTTGTTCTACACTTTCTCAAGCCCGGTAGGGACGATCTTGACCCAAGTCACTATCGCCAGATTGCTCATACAAGCTACCTCAGTAAGTTATTCGAGAGGATGTTTCAAGTTAGCCTCACTTGGTTTTCGGAGTCCAACTCTCTCTTCTTCATTTCAGTGCGGTTTTCGCAGTGGCCGTAGTACCCTTGACTACCTCATCAGTTTCAAGGACTCCGTTTTACGGGCTTTTTCTCCAGGCATCAGAAGGCCTACGATACCCCCTGGAGATATGGTGTTTTACGTCAGTTATATGATTGAGTTATGAAGGGCTTTTTACCGGTTTTTATTCGAGAATATTTATCGTCCCGTAATTTTAAGCTCCTTATTAGGGATGCTTTCTCAGGCTTGCGGGTTCAAGAGGAGGGTATTGCCCAGGGATGTGTTTTATGTGTGAAATGTTTTGCCGTTGCCATTAATAGTCTGGTGTTTACTCTTTCTTCTCTCTTTGTTGATGACTTGGCCTCGTTTTGTTCATCTTCCCGCTTGCCTTCTGGTGCCGGTCGATTACAGTTGGCAATTGATGCCGTGTCGGTTCATGCTGCCTCAAAGGGTTTCGATTTTTCTGTCACCAAAACGACGGCAAAACATTTTTATCGGGGTCACGGTGCCCTTGATCCCCTCCCCTCGCTTCCTGGATGGCACAGCGGTTGAGTATGTCCCCGTTTTAAGTTCTTTGGTTTAACGCTCGATAGCAAGATCACTTGGGTGCCCCATTTGCGTTGCTTGAGGGCTTCCTGTTCGAAGGCTATGGATTTGCTACGGGTTTTATCCCACACCACTTGGGGTAGTGATGGGACCACCTTGTGGTCTATTTATTCTGCGCTGGTTCAATCCCGGCTGGACTACGGTTACCAGGTGTAATCTTCAGCGTCCCCTTAGGCCTTGAAGTTACTCGACTCTGTTTGTTTGCTTGGGGCCTGTCTTATTAGTGGAGCCTTCGCACCTTGCCTATCCTTAGCCTCCTTGTGGAGGGTGGCGTGCTTTATTTGCGATATCACTGGCTGCAGGTGTGCCTACTATTCCCGTTTTGGGTTCAGCAATACCCTTCATCCCAAGTACATGAATGCCTTTTTTGACCCGTCCTCTTCAGCATCTTTTGATCGGCGGGCATCTCCACCCCGGCCTCTGGGGCCCCGAATTGAGGACCATATCTCGCCTATTTGGGTGTTCCCAGGATGTTGGCGATCCTACTCCCACCGTCTCCGTGTTGGAGCGTTCGCCCTCCAGAGGTATGAACTGCTCTTTGGCATTTCGATAAAGGGTCTAATGACCTCCGTGTATTAAAGTGCCTGTTTCTTGAGCATGCATCTTCCCATGCGCACCAGTGTTTTATCTATACTGAGGGTTCGAAGTCGGACCTTGGTGCTTGGGTGGCCGCGGTCACCTCTACGGAGTCCCTTCGGTCCGCTCTCCCTCTTGTAGCATACATTTTTACCACAGAGTTGAAGGCCATTCTTTTGGCTTTTAATTTTATTTTATCCGTCAATTCCTCCTCAGATTTTATTGTTTTTAGCGATTCCCTACCTGCGTTGGAGGTGGTTCGTTCTTTTACGTCCACCCACCTTTTGGTTTTATGGATTCGCTCCTGGCTTTTTAAAATGCTTCTTGTTAAAAGGTGGCGTTCTGTTGGGCTCAGGCTCATGTTAGGCTCCTGAGCAACGATGCCGCTTATCGGCTAGCCCATTCCGCAACCCTTGAGGTGCCGGATGCCGCCCCTCTGTCCTTTAGGGATGCCTACCCCATAACCAGGGCGTATATCTTTCGTTTGTGGCAGAAAGAGTGGGATTTGTTCCCCCCTTCTAAGCTGTCCTTTATTAAATGCGCTGTCCGTTCCTGGTCCTCTAGCTCTCAGCGATTCCAGTCTTGGGATGTTGCTCTTTGCCTGTTGCGAATTGAGCACACGCAACTTACCCATGCCCATTTAGTTTCGGGTGGAGACTGATTTGCCCCTGATTGTTCCTTTTGTGGTGACGACTTGTTGGTGGCTCTTCTCTTCGAATTTCTTGCCTTCCTTCCCTTTCTAGCCTCACCTCATCTGCGCGACTGTGCTTTCTCTTAACAGAGCACCCCCTTCGGTTGTTCCCCCTTCATACATTTCTATCACGAAGGGGCGTTTAAACTCTTTTATAAATCATCTTTCTATTTTTGTATTTAGGTTTATCGTTTTATCTTTTGTCTTACGCCCTCCCGTGCAGCTGGCGCATGTCATTTGTTTATTGACCAGGCCGCCCTTGTTTTTAGAACGTGTACTATATGCCTGTAATTTAAGTGTGTGCCTGTATGAGTTGTGCTGTTTTCTTTTAATCCTTTGCTTTTCCCCCCATTTATTGAGCGTTTCTTAAGCAATCTATGACTTTTTTCGGGCGACCCTGTTTTAACAGTGCTGCCATTGAGAATCCATTAGGATTGGGCGGCTACCGCCTTGTTTTTCCATTAAACCCTGGATCACACTATTCCGCCATCACATCATCATGGTGCCTTTTCCAGCTGCGTCGATACAGCAAAAGATTTTGATTGGAGAAGTGATCGTTTCCATGAAGGAGATACGACCACTCCGCATCTAAACTCTGCTTCTTTATTAGAACACAGAAGACATGAAAAGAAGAAATGGTGATATAAAGCGTTTCCAGTACAGATGGTTGTTAATTCTATTATATTAAGAACCCCAATCTCCAAGTCTTCGACCAGTGTCGTTCATAACTTAGATTGTGGAGTGTCCCACGCATATCTGCCCTTGACTGCCTATGATCACTTAATTTGGTCTCCGGTGATATAGATAATTAAGAAACAAGTTCGACCTTTACGTTGACATAACAAGTGATTTTGGACAACTTTTTTTTATCATTCTAACGGATGACTTAGAAACGATTGAAGAAGAGAAACTCAATAAAGCCGCCAACCCTTTCAATGAGAGGCTCTAACGTTCTTTAAGGCTCCCTTCGCTTTATGTGAGAAAAGCATGATTTCTTTCGCTCTTGTTTTAGCACTCTCGAGGATACCACAGAGCTAAACGTACCATGCTTGACCTAGTCCATCGTTAAAATGGCGAATGATATATACTACTCGGAAACTATCCCGAAAGAGAATAACACTTATTATTCATTTTCTTTTGCTTTTTTAATTTGGTGACTTCTTGTGAGGGTCCTGCCCCAGAGTGAGATCAGGTTTGGAGGTCAATCTCTCCAATCATGGAAAAGATCCTACTCTCGAGAGTGAAGTTACCTTGGTCCTAGAATTATATCCCCTATAACCTTCATCAAGAAATCGACCTTTATTGAGTAGAGGATTTCATCCAGGACCACCCCCCCTGACATTTGGACAACGGTTTGAGAAATCTGCTTTGGGGACCCAATTTTATTGTGGGTGCAAACGATAAGCGCTCGCCACGGTTGATCGACCCTGAGCGAGCGCATAGGGTGCCAGTTTGACCGGCTTGGGTGAGGCGTAAAAGGAACGATAACGAAAGAGATGGGGCACTTAAAGTGGCAAAGGGGGCATATGATGGTGTCATTACAGAAGTGCGAACACTATATACCTTAAGATCCATTCGAGGCTTGTTCAAAAGAGAATTTAATGGGGGGAATTCAGAGATGATTGGAAGTCAAAAGGGAGAAAAGATAGGCTTAAAGAATCAGTTTACAACTATTGTTTCTATAACTAATATTTTAAAGTAATATTTATCAATTTTATTCTTAAACATTTTGACTGGCGTGCTCTCAATAACATTCTTAGGCAAATTATCCACGTTATTATATTATTATAAGAAAGTAAATGATGAGGCATTTCATACTAAATATCTTGTTTATAGAATGAAACCGTTATTTCTAGTCGACACTCTCTTATCTAGTTCATATATAAGCGCAGAATTATACCACATACTACAAATAAAGACTTTCATGCGCCCTATATATGAGATTGATATTTTTTTATTTGAACGAAAAAGTTCGATTCTTGTGTGATAGAACTACATGTTCCCTTTGCGAATCTACAGCTTTGTTTTGAAATTTTCTTTTAATTCTAGATTAAGACACCTAAATTATTGTGTTTAAAATTTCACCACCCAGAGTGAAATCACTCTACAGATTTCATGAACTATGTGCATTAATAATATGTGTCACCGTACCTACGAATCGGTGCAATGCACCGACCCATCGGTCCGGTAACCTGCTTTACATGTCGGTCAAGACTCGCCGGACACATCATGAGGTAATCCTCTCCCCTTCCCCACCGTTCCTGGCTGGAACCTCATTATCACTTCCCCGGCCCCAGCCAAATATCTTGGCTGGGACATCCTTATCGAGACGCCCCCACACCCACCCCATCCAATGCTCTTGGCCAGGCAAGTCATTCCTCTTCCCCATCACTCCTTGCAGTGACCTCATTATAGACCTGTCGGTTTGGTGCCTTCATCCCCCTCTACTATATGCTCCTGGCGATGAAACCACTTGGGACATTTATTATAAGTTTCGCTAGGGCGACCTTCAGCTCGGCGTATAATGCCCCACAAAATTGGCTCTTCTGTGGTGAGGTTTGGCCGTGGATGGGCCTCAAGAGGATTCTCTCAGTGAGCGTTCCATGATCTTTGTGGGTCATTTCATTGGTCTTTATATTTCTTTCTTTTTCCCCCTGTAACTAAATGTGTAGTTATATGTTTTTGTGTGAGCGTGAAAATAATGAAGAAAATGGATGATTGGTGTTAAAGAAACTGGTTCTAAATTGAGTTGAAAGATCGCGCCCATAACCAATTGGTCCCCCACTCGAGTAAGGCCAGGATGGAGGATGATGATGGATGGGTGGATCCGTTTGGGCTCTTCAAAGGAAATAAATCATGGTGGACTTTATGAAAGTAGCAGTCGAATCAGTTTCCACTAAACTTTTGCCATTTTTTAAAAAATTTTAGGAGCCTATCTGGAGACTACCCACTTGGTCACAAGTCGCCGCTCTCACGACAGCATAGCACTAGGCTACTTTAAAATATCAATATGAAAAACAATAACAAAAATAAAAAGGAAAAATGGCAACGAGAAAGCAAGCTCCGCCGTCAGGAGGAGGGCCGCCGGCGCAGGAACCTGCGACCTACAAAGAAAACAACAAAAAAACAAAACCTAGTTAAATAAAGGGAAGAAGGCCGAACTACCACAAAAAGTCTAAGTCCACCAGTCAATGTGCACGAACTCTTCCTGAGTACAAAGGACAGGCGGTAGCGACCCCGCCAATCCAGGTAGCGGGACAGGTAACGTGCGCGGAGATCGCCCAGACTGGGACATTCAACAAGAATGTCCTCAACAGTCTGGGGTAAAAAGCAGTCTTAACAGTAGGGCGCTGTCGAGCGCTCCATTAAATGGCGGTGCGTCCCGTATGTGTGCCCAATTCAGAGACGACAGAAAGCAATCTGAAGCCTTCATGGCATTAGGGGTAGGTCCATGGAAACAGTCGCGGCGCAATGGCACAAAACTTTAAGTTCCCTTCGACCGTCTCCCATCTTCTTTGCCAAGCAGTCCGAAGAGCTGCTCGTATTCCTGCCATGTAGTCGGTGTGAGGAAGAGCGAAACGCTGGTACGGCCGCAGACTCCTCGCGGACTCTTTGGCGCCCTCATCGGCGCGCTCATTCCCTGCAATTTCTACATGTCCAGGAACCCAGCAGAAGATAAGATTGACATCCACCCGGTTGTCAATAATATCGCGAACCAGTGGATACGGATATTCCAATGCCCCGAGAGCACTAAGGGCGCTTTGTGAGTCGCTATAAATCACAATCCGATCTCGGAGCCAGGCACGTCGCGTAATCTCCCGTACCGAGTGGTGTATTGCCACCAGCTCAGCCGTCAAGACAGACGCAGCACCTGGCAGAGCCCCCTGACTTCAAACAGAGGGGATACGTACGGCATGAAAGCCGACCGCCTCTTGGGACTTGGAACAATCCGTATATACTGGCATGGTTCCAGCGTGACGCAAGGTGTGCTCCAACAAGGTCGAACGCAATAAAAGCATTTGGGAGCAGAGGCGTGGCGACAAATAGCCAAATGTGGTACCACCCAGGGTTGATTCCTAGGCAGAACCAGGGGCGGCACCAGCCTAAGAGGTATACCTAGCTCTCTAAGGAGTTTCCAAGCCCTAAACGCAAAGGGCTTAAGGTATGACTGGCGTCACTCAGCGGCATAGGCACCATCAAAATCAGCTGCAGATGCAGTGAGAGCTGTTGGAGACTGAGGGAGGCGCCGGTCTCCCGTGTACAGGTGAATAATGCACCGTACATGGCGTAGAGCGAGGGGCATCTCCCCTGCATCGAGTAGTATGGTCTCAATGGGGGAAGTGTTGAAGGCACCGGTTGCCAGGCGAGGGCCGGTGTGGTGGATCGAGTCCACCTTCCGCAATACACGCTCGGCTGCGGATGCATAAAACTTGCATCCGCAGTCGAACTTCAAACGAACAAGGGATCGATAAAAAAGTAAAGCAGTAGCCCTATCAGCGCTCTAAGCGCTGAACGTTACGGAATGGAGAATACCCATGGCGCAGGTACGAGAGACTAAGGCTGCGAATATGAGCCTCCTAGGTGAGGCGTTGGTCAAATAAAAGACCAAGGAAATGGTGCGATTTAACCATTTTTCAGGCGTACCCCATTAAGAAACAAGTCTGGCTGAGGGGGAAGCCGTGGATGGCGGCACACGTGCACCACTTTAGGCTTGGCCAAAGAAAACAGAAACCTGTGTGCTTCGGCAAGCGAGAGATGCGGTTTAATGCCTGTTGGAATTGACGCTCGAGAGTTGGCTCCTGGGCCACGCCAAAAGAAATCTAAAGGTCATCCACGTAGAGCGTAACAAGAAAATCTTCCGGCAGCACCGAGATGTTGCCGTTGACGTTCAGGGCTAAAGGTCTGACACTGAGGACACATCCCTGCGGGACACCCTCTTCCCGCTCCATTGGTCGGAAAGGGCTAAACACCACTCGTATGCGGAATCGACGATTTTGCAAAAATTCCAAAATAAAGATCGGGAGGCGTCCTCTCGCACCTATTGTGTGGAGCATCTCCATGATTCATATCGCCACGCGGTATCACAGGCTTTCTCGATATCGAAAAAAACCTTGGCGTAGTGCTGTCTACGAAGGAAGGCCTCGCAGACGGCATTTTCCAGTCGGAGCAGAGCATCCGACGTGGAGTAGAACTTGCGGAAGCCGCACTGTGCAGAAGACAGATGTCCTCCACTGTCCAGAAAAAAATCTAACATTTACCAATTTCTCAATCAAATTGAAAACGCAAGAGGTTAGAGAAATTGGGCCGAAATCAGCCGGAGTATAGTGATCTCTCCTCGGTTTGCGAAAGACGAGAATAGTAGCGATTCGCCAGGAATCTGGAAGGAGACCCTACCCCAGGTCCTGTTGAACAAATGCTAACAGAAAGGCCATGCTTCTCTCACCCAGGTGTCCAAGTATGGCGTACTGGACATAGTCCGGACCATGGGCGGTGTCCGCGCAGAAGCAAGAGCGGAACGCAACTCACTCACAGTAAACCTGTCGTTGAAGGGTTCTCCACCTCTCGAGGTAAAGTCCAGTCGGCGGTCTTCCGCGACATCACGAGGTGCATTGAATGCTGGCAGGGCAGCATCTAGGCTACACCATGCGGATAAAGCGGTCGCCAAGGATTCCGCCACGGACGCGGGGTCCAAGATTGCGGTCCCATTCTCTTGGAGAACGGGAAGGAGGTCCTACTAGAACTTGCCCCGAATCCTTTTGACATTTCTGCAAGAGGGGGTCTTACCGTTAAGTGAGGACACGTATGCACGCCAAGAAGAGCGGCGGTCGTGCTTCTAAATATACTGGAACTTAGCCCTAGCCCGACGAATTTCATCGACACTAAAATCGTTCGGGCGGCGCTTATAACGCATGTAGGCATAACACTTCTGTTTGATGGCCCTCTCACACTCGGTCAACCATCACGGGAGTGGTCGGCGTGCAAAACAGCAAGACATTCTGGGAATAGTGTCAGGCCCGCGGCGTTGAGGTTGCCGGAGAAGGAATCAACGGCCTTATCTACCGACCTAAACTCCTCGACTGAGAGAGAATTCAGTCATTTCCTGAAATGCAGGCCACCGCGCCCGCGTCAAGCAATACGGAGGTGGACTCTCAAGCGGCAGCTGCCCTGAAAATGATATTTGAATGGAAAAGTGATCACTAACATGGAGGTTATCGACCACGCCCGATCAAAATCAGGCTGTGCATCCGAAGAGCACAGAGATATATCAAGGCAAGAAAATTAAGCGGTTCTCGGGCAGTGATGCGTAAACTCATCTATATTTAGGACACCTATCTCAAGCTCTTCGATCTGATCGGCAAGGACTTGTCCCCTGGCATTAATTAAGCAGTTTTCCTAGAGGAGATGTCTGCTATTCAGATTTCCGAGCCTATAAAAGGCCTCGGCAACCATCCCACGACGCGGCGGAAGTGCCGACGTTGAAGTCAGCTGACGGTGGAATGTTCGCAGGAATAACAGTATACCTCCCCTCCTGGTGAAGAACGGAGACATCATGCCGGGTGTAAACCGCACATCCCCCAGCCCGGTCCTCATCCCGTGGTAGTGGGGTCGCAAAACCCTTATCCCCGGGAGGGTGGGCAGGTGGCAGGCGCCTAGCATAGTCTCCGTCAGAAAAGTAGCTAACGGGGAACGGGGCGAGACGAGCCTCCGCATTTTTTCCAGTTGGCTCGGAGTCCGCTTCAATTCCATTGAAGCAATATGCTCTCCAGGCCTAGCTCGGAGGAGACGCGTGGAAGGGGGATTGGGCGAAAAACAAAGTTTTTTCTTGAAACCGTTCTTCTGTAGTAGCTGGTTTAATGCTTCGGAAAAAGTGCTGGGGTTGGACAGGTTTGCCAAGTGTGCGTAGATGACCATGGTGATTAGTTCTTTATACTCACTTGGACTTTTCGCGTTTTGCCCGGATTGCCTCTTTGCGGACGGGATACCTCATGGCCAAGGCCCTGTGTTCTCCTGCGCAGTTTACATAGCGTGTTTTTTCTGAGGCACACTCCTTCTATCAGTGTCCTGGTTTGGATCAGACAGAGCATGTGACCTCGGTCGCTCGACATTCACTCGTGGGGTGTTTTTCCACTGCTAGGCATTTGAAGCAAGATTCTATCTGGACGAACTCTTCTGCTTCTATTTGTTCAGGGGCTACCGAGAGGTAGAACCCCAGAAGCCTCTCTTTCATAGCCCTTTGTGCCATCTCAGTGATTGAGAAAATAACTTTGACTATATTTTTGCCAAACTTTTCCACCTTCACAATTTTTGGTGCTTAGAAAGCTCGGCCTTGATTTCTTCACAGCTGTTGTCCGTGAAGAAGGGGTCGAGCTTTCTGAGGATGACTGATCGACGAACCATGATTTCGTGGGGGATAAGAGCTTCAAGTCCAATCTTATGAAGGGGCTCTTTAGCTTCATCTGACATGAACTTTTCGACGTCCTGGGGAGTCCAACATAATGCTGACGATCCGTTGGGCATCTAAATTACTCTTAGGAGGGCTAAATTGAGCGGGCCAAAGATAGTCTCCACGACTGTTTGTCGGCTTGGCTTTGTCGCCCCACTGATGGTAAGAAGCGGGATCCGTTTGACGTCTATGGCGGATGGCCCCCTTTTCGTAGCGATACTCCTCTTTATTCCTGGTTATTCTTTATTTCTCTTCCGGGTAATTTTCTCCTTTTCCTCCCGAAAAAGAATGTCTGGCTAGGGCGTCTTCAGTTTTCAACTTAACTTGTCCTCCTTTGCCACGACCAGACATGATGAACACGACTCAACTACGTATACTCTACTAAGAAATGGAATTATTTGTCTTTGTCTTTAGGGAAGTAGGGAGTATGTGAGTGTGATAGATAGTGGTGAAATAAGGAAGTTTGAGGGTTGTAAGATTTGCAAAGGTGCCTGGAGATCAGGCTAATCTCTTTTATTGTTTGTTTTGTTTGTTTTATTATTGTTTTTATAAATGTATATATATATATTTAGACAAGTGTGTATGCATATATATTATTATTATAAGGTGTTCAAACCTTTGGATTCTTGTATTATTTTGCTTTTTTAAAATTAACTTGACGTGTAGTTTGGTTGTTAAGATTAATTTTTAGGGGGGGGGGGGGTTCTACCTCAATTCCTACGTGTGTCTTATTTGGTTTTTTACTGGTTTGCTATATTCATCTTTGGTTGTTTAGTATTTGTGTTCTGTGTTTCGTACTTACCTATTTTCTTTATTTTATTTTTTCTACGTTGTCTTCACTAGGTTGTTTTGGTCTTCTTTGTCTTGAGGTAAAATCGGTGTGGTTCGTCATTATCGGTTGCTTTTCATCATCGGTTTTGGTCGATAGTTTATTGTTATGCAAAAAAATGGGACAATTGCATCTCCAAGCTTGCTGACGCTGCTTGGGAATCTTGCGCGACTGGGACCTTGTTGGTTTTCTGCGATGAGTGCTCTAATTTCCTCGTTGCTATACATTGTAATTTTCTTTTTCATATCTGACGCTCTTTCCTTTAAGATCGTGTTGAGCGGTTTGATTTCCACCGCTCTGTGCAGATCACTTGCTTCCTCATTTCCTTCCTTCGTGTATTGTTAATAAGATACATACACTTATTTTGTATCTTCTGCAACTCTTTTTGTGTCGTTTTAGAGGTTCTGAACAGAGAGGCAGAGAGATAGATGAGGGTGGGTCTGACTAGCGTCAGATACAGTTTCTTTTTGTTCTTTTGGCTGAGGTTTCTGAAGCTGTAGAGGGTTCTGATGCCGAAGTTGCTTTTTGGATCCATTCTGTGAGGTGCTTCTTGTACCCGTTAGAAGTGATCTTCATTTCGAGTACATTGCACTTGTTTGTGTAGGAATAACGCGTATCCTCCACTCTCACATCAGCTGTTTTTCTTCTTCCTAATGGGACGATCTTAAATTTGTCACTATTAGTTCGGATTTTCCATTTGGATTCATAAGCGTTGACTTTTCTTATTTCCTCGGCAGTCTTTCGAGCTTAACAAGGCGCGTTTCTATATCCACTTACTATGATTTGACTTATGTCATCGGCGAACTGGATATTCAGGCTAGAGGGGTGGGTTGGGTCTGGTGTGTCGGCTGTATATATCGAGAATAAAGTTAGACTTAGGCACACGCCTTGAGGCAATCCAGCCTGTAGCTTAAAGGCGGGACTATCCGTGCGTCCTATACTGATGTAGGCCGACCTCTCCATGACATAATCACAGAGGATTTTTTCAAGTTTTGAGCTTAACCCCAGCTAGAGGATCTTGTATTGCATCCCCCTTAGCCATACTTTATCCAATGCCTTTGACACGTCTCTGCTTACTATGTCGATATAGCTCCTGTTTTTCTTCGCTTAAACAATCTTTTCCGTGATGATATTTAATGCCATCTCGGTGCTTCTCTTCTTTCTGAAGCCGTATTGCGGTTCGTTGTAGAGCGAACTTTCCTCCAAGTGTTCGACGGGTCTTTTGTTCAATATTTTCTCTAAGAGTTTCCCTCCAATTTCCTTTTCGTTGGTTTTCCAGGTTTGGCAATAAAGATCGTTTTTGGCCGTTTTTTATTCTTTGGGAAAGTAGCCTATATTTAGGCAGGTATTAAAAATGTTGAGTAAACCTTCCCGCACGCAACTCGGTGCTTGGATGAGGTTTAACTCTGTCAAGCCTGACCGTCCTGAAGCTTTTTGCTTAAAGGAGTGGAGCGCGCTTCCTAGTTCTTCCAGCGTCACTCTTTCTTCTTCTCCTTCCTGCCTGTTCACTTGGTGGTTAGGATGCATCCTCTCAATGATCTCATTCAGCTCGTCTATAATCTGATTTTCAAAATCTATGTCGAAGTCTTAATTTTTTTTCTTCATTGATTCTAAAAATCTGTTCCCATATTGCCTAAGAATCTTTTCCATTTCAATCTCCTATGATTTATTTTCACCTTGGTCGTCTTCAAATTCCATTTTTTTTCTTCTGGGGCTTTAATCTCATTCTCCTGATTTTCGCCCAAAATTCTTTCGGTTTGCTCCGCTATCTAGTTCTTCGATAGCTTCATTCCATTTTGCTTCCTGTTGTTCGTAAATTAGAATTTTTAGATCTTTCTTTATCTCTCTCATACGGTACATTATATCACAGGATGTTCCCGTGTTGATGTTCACCTGATACAATCCTTTCAGTTCACGGTGTAAAACTTTCATACGATTGGTCCATTTGTATGTTGAGATCGTTTGTATGTACCTTTTGTAATCAAATCTCTGTCAGCCTCGATCACCTGGGTCTCTAGTCGTTCCATTTCTTCGTCTATATCCTCGAGCATTGCTTTGTCGAGGTTCGTTGGGATGTAAATTCTTAGCATTCGCTCGTAATTATCCCAATTCGCCCTGCTGTAATTCTTCCTTGTATGCGATGCTACAATTATAGGGTTAACGTTGATATGTATATTAATCCATATATGGTCGCTACAAGATATCACTTCAGGGCTCATGTGATAGGAAAAGGGTAATAAGAAGTTGGCCAAGTAGATGTCCGGCTTGGTAGCGCTTCTTTCCGTGATGAAGATCAAAAAGTTGGGGCCCAGTCTCTGGACGATGTTCCTGTCCAGGAGAGTATTCAAGCATCTGCCTATATCGTCGCTTCGGGTATACCCGGACTCGGCATAGCGTGCGCTCAGGGTGGTTTGGCAAATATTCGAGGCTTGGGGGTTGGTATCCAGTGGCAACGACTATCTTTCCTATGCTAATCTATACCTCTATGGTGAGGTAGGATTCTTCCTAGTTCATGAGTTGCTTGAATTTGATTCCCTTCTTTATCGCAATGGCTGCCCCGTCGTATCGTTTTTGAGAATGGTTCACTTTCAACACGTCATAGCTCTATATCTTGATTATGTCCCTATCCATGTAAACTCCGTGTTCCGAAATGAGTATTATGTGAGTATCGAATTGTTAGAAAATATTACCGTAGTGAACTATTTCTGTGCTCCATCCGTCGGTGTTGATGCTCAAGATTCTTAGCCGTCTCTTTGCATTATGAGGACTAATCTACCGCTCCTTCATTCTGGGGTCCCTGTTAGGGGACCCCATCTTCAGTATTTTTAGTGAGTCTGGCAATTTGGGCACTTTGATAGTAGGCAGGTTGTTTGCCTGCAGTAGTGAATTGAGTTCGCTCTCGTAGCTTCCTGGGTTTCCCATGTTAGCGATATGTACGTGGATGACGCATGTCAGAATCTTTGATCTAAGTTCTGAGTTGAACTGCATCTTCGGTTAATTTACGACTGTTTAATTAGTTCTTGATGCTTCGGTCGCATATATTTGGGTACTACGGACTCGAGCTTCTTCTTCCTCCTTTTTTATTATTTCCTATCTTCTGGGGCAATTTTGTGCCAATGTTCGGTGGTCACCGTTGCAATTTAGGCACTTTTTGGTTTTTGAGGCACATTTTTTAAATCTATATCCCTCTTGCCCGCATTCTAGGCATAGCATCTTGTCCTTGTTGAGGCAAGAGTGGCTTGTATGATTCTCCAGTTTATAACAGGAAAAACACATTTGGATATTGTAAATTTTTTCCTGTTCAATGTTTTCCGATGGGATCCTCATGCTGAAGGCTAGGAGCCGATTTCTTTTTTGTGTGCCATTTTAGTGGTCTGGAAGGTGATTTTAAACATATGGGTGTGGTTATTGAACTTAATTAATTCTTTAATTTTCGCCCATGTGTTTGTGCCTCAATTTCCTTCTTGATTTCTTCGGTAGTTCTTTCCCAAATCCAGCCTTCGATCCTGCGGCAGATGACGCTCCTATTGGTCGCCACCGAAGAAGAGGAAGCATTTTTGCCTCAAGTTCGATCTTCTTTAGGGATTTCGTTCCTCGGGAGGACAATATTTCATCCAGGGCCTTCGTTTCCGAGCAGAGAGCTGTGTAGCCATTGGTTACGTCGATCAAGCGGATCAGCGCAACTTTAAGTTATTCAAAAAGAACCAGGCACACCTGAACTTTAGCCGGGGAGCCCCCTGAGGGAGACTCTCTTCGTTGTTTATATCTCATCTGAGGGGGAAGGGTCCTTGTTCCGGATTATTGCTCTTCTTATTTTTTCAAGTCTCCTTTCTTGAATCGTGTTATGTGAATGAGTTTAATGTGAGTGATGTTATTAAGTTATTGAGTGAGATATAAATTCAGAATAGGGGTGCTTCCCGCTGTAGTGTGGATCCGTGCCTCCATGAACCAGTTCTGCAATTGATAGAGTGATGGATGATGAGGGATGGACCCGGGAAGGGATCCTCTCAAGGGGTGAATTATGGCGGACTAGATGATGGATGAAGGCAGAATCAACTTCGTTCACCTGGGAGTGCCGTCCCTTTGGAGTTTTTTAAATTTGCTACTGCATCTTCCATAGCAGAGACGGTTGCATGTCCCTCTATGATCTTGGGCTGTAAACCCCCATCGATAAAGCTAAAAGCTAAATCAACGGAGTTTGCAGTCCGTTATGTGAATGAGTTTAATGTGAGTGATGTTATCAAGTTAGTGAGTGAGATATAAATTCAGAATAGGGGTGCTCCCCGCTGTAGTGTGAATCCGTGCCTCCATGAACCAGTACTGCAATTGATGGAGTGATGGATGATGGGGGATGGACCCGGGAAGGGATCCTCGTAAGGGGTGAATTATGGCGGACTAGATGATGGATGAAGGCCGAATCAACTTCCTTCACCTGGGAGTGCCGTCCCTTTGGAGTTTTTTAAATTCGCTACTACATCCTCCATAGCAGAGACGGTTGCATGTGCCTCTATGATCTTGGGCTGTAAACCCCCATCGATAAAGCTAAAAGCTAAATCAACGGAGTTTGCAGTCCGTCCCTTTTCCCAGGGGGCCTCTGAAATTGATTTCTGCTGTAGACTACTCCTCAAACCAGCTTCCGTCACTTCCACCAATTATATCACATCACAGACTACTAGCATAGTTGGAATGGGGGTTATGCACAATCTAGGTTCACAATTGCACAGTGCCCGCCGGCAGGGTGCGATGTAGAGAGTTTAAGCGCTCATGTCACTTTTGCGTGACCGATGGAAAAAAAGTATTATTTCTCTTTCCAAAGACAACTGGAGGGCTGTTTTTAAATCAGCTGGCTTGACTCGCGTGTCCTTGCTTCGAACGTAAGAATTCCGAAAAGCACGAATATTATTCTGCGAGAAAACTTTACGTATGCACGTCAAGTATTAACTGCGAATAACGTTCCTTTATGGAAGTATTCAAAAATTGCTACATTATATATAGTATTTCTACGCGAACATAAGTATTACAAAAATTGGCCAATCATGGCGCGGGAAATTTTTAAAGGTAAACTAAGCGCTACAAGAAATATACAAAATTGGAAGGCTCAGATTGGCTGACCATTGAGGAATGCAATATAAGATCTTAAATCTCCAGATGAATAGCAATCTGGAGAGAATTCTCTGCGATTATGTCAGAGAGAAGAGCATATGTGAAGATCAATGGTTATTCAGGACCAGAATTCGAATTGGAGGCTGGACTCCCGCAGGATGGCTGTCTCAGCGTCACGCTGTATTCAATATACACAGCAGACCTGCCACCACCAATAATGCTTGGTTGCCTAAACATACAGTTCGCGGACGACATAAGCAAACTCGTCGTCACTCCGTACATGAACGTACGCTTTCAGGCAAGGAAAACAGATTTAGAAATCAGCAACATCAACAACTACGAAAGAGATTGGAAAATAAGGACGAACAGGAGGAAATTTACAATAATTCCAATCTCCAGAAACAAAACAGCTGAAATGTAGTTGAAAACCATAACTACAGATATCATAGTGAGGGCAAAGTGCTACGACTCAGAATAACAAAAAGAGGCTACAAACAACATATAATGGAGAGAAAGAACAAGGCAATTCCGATGCTTAACTTACTGTACAAGCTAAGAGGCTTAGGCATTAAAAATAAAAGAAAAATCTATCTTTCACTAGGAAGAGAGGTACTAATATACCCGTCAACCCCTAACAACGGTGAAACAAAGACCAAAAAATTTGAACTCCAGAGAATACAAAATAAAGCTCTACCTAATTACGAACACACGTAGGAGAAAGGGGAGAAGACTACAGGATCTACACCAAGAAGCAGGATTAGAAACGCTCAATATCAACATCAGGAACAGAGCGGAGAAAATATGGAGGAAGATAGATTATCTACCTCCGATATTTGCAGAGCACACGAACACCAGATCTGGAGTTCCCTTTAACACTAGATTTCCCAGAGGCAGATAACAGCTGAGAATCGACGAGGTTGCCATGTTTACTTAAGTAGAAATTCAAAAAGAGAGAAGGAACAAGCGTAACGATAAAGATATTTAACCAACTATATACAAACCCGACTAACGAAATAACCAACCAAAACACCAGATTGATACCCTAATAAGACAATCGAATTTAAACAGCGTAAATAAGAAAAAACAACCGACTAAGAAGACAACACAGATCCATAGTGTAAATAGAAATAATGCGAACAAAATGAACTAAAAGTGTAATAAGTGAACTATATTAAAACGTTTAACAAAAATAAGAGTGGAGTGAAAGTTAAGATTAAACAGAAATAAAACAAACATAGTAAACTAAAAGTGTAATAAGTGAACTATAGTATTAAAAGGTTTAACAAAAATGATAGTGAAGTGGAAGTTAATAGTAAAACAAGTTAAGAAAGTGAAACTAAAGTGAAAAAGTGATAACAACAAGAGAAAGTGAACAAGTAAGGAAAGTAAAAACAAGTAACATAACAATACATAAACAAAGCTCTGAGCTCAGAGCTAAGATAACTCAAAACGGCATGAATGCTACAATAAACACATGAATGAAAGATGAAGAGAATAAGAGAACAGAGATTAGGCGGTCCTCCCGCTTCTGTATGAGGAACATAGGTGCTAAAGTGTGAGAAAGAAAGTAAGCATGATGAATGATGAGTAAATGCATGATGGTGGTTCGGAATCCACGTTGAGCAACAGGTCACCCTTGTCCCTCGGGCAAGGGTATTCCACCCTTTCTACCTTTGACTACCGAGGTTGTTCAATCTGCCCCCCTCACCAATATGTCCTCTTTTAACTCAAAACTTTCCGTCTCTTAATATAAACCCTCTTCTAAAGCTTGTTCCGGACTTCCCATTAAGCACTTCACTATCGGTTCACTTGAACTGAGAGTCAGAAATGCGGGGAGTTTCTTCAGGAGCAAGTCGGCCGAGGGCCTCCTCCTCTTCTGTGCCCCCCGATCGTGGGAAGGGTACAGAGGGGATGAGTAACCGCGAGCCGTACCTTTTCTTCCCCTAAAAAAAGAAAAGAAAAAGGCGGACTATTTGTCACTCCGATCTAGTTCTCTGGCAAAGGAGGCAAAGGAAAATCAAGTTCGAAAACGTGCTTCTTTTAACAGCGGTCAACTCAAAGATGCCGAGATGTCAGGAGTATAGTTTCCGGCTGAAGTTGCACGTTACTTGCCGGTTTCTTCATTTGAATGATAAGTGCTTCAGTCCTCCGCAATCTTCGGCGATTTTGGAGTCTCAGGATGATGTAGGTGTTTTGATTCAGTTTTTCCTGGGTTAAGGTATGGGGGGTCTCTTTATTATATCTATTCATTTCGATTTTCTCTTTTATTGAATCTATTTATTTCTTTCTGGACTGAAATTCCTTTTACTTTTAAGTGCCCCTTCAAACATTTGTCTTCTCCTTTATCTTGACGATAGGTATTCTTGTTGGCTGGGTTAGTTCTTAATCTTTGTTTTTCTTTCTTGATGTATTTTCATTTTATTCCATTTATCTTGAGTTGATTTCCTTTGATTCTTGCTGAGTTTGCTTGACTTCCATATACTTCTTTCTTGATGCATCTTCATTTCCTTCCAATTATTCTTGCGTTGATTTCTTGTTCTTATTAGATGAGTTGGTCCTTGAAGCGTTTTCATCCGTTTTCCTTGACTTCCGTTTTCCTTGACTTCCGTTTTCTTCTTGAGAATTCTTTATAAAATGTTTTGGATTTTTGAGTTTCGAACGCGGTACCGGTAGATTAAAACGCCAATGCTCTAGCCATTACGCCACGGCTTAGTCCGTTTTGAGTTGGTAATTTAATGGGCTATTTATATTATCGAGTTGGAAGGAATTTTTCTCTTATACATTTTCGCACCCCTACAAAGGTAGTGCTATGAGATTACGCGTGTTTTTTAATCGCACCAGCTTGAAGATAAGCTTTCAGTTGCCTTGACAGGGTTGTGGAAGTCACGCCGATGTACTTTAAATTGCGGTGTTCGCAGTTACCGACTTTGCACGAATATTTGTACACGACTTTAGTCACCTAGAGTTCGCTCGTTGGAGGGAGACAGCTATTCTTCATGATGCAACTACTTGTTTTTTATGGTCTTGTAGTATATAATCAGATTAACATCCGTATTAGGGTCGGTTGGACCCGTTACGATGGAAAATGGCTTTGAGAGCCTTTATGTCTTCACAGTAGCCGGTGTTCATATTGGCCTTGTAATAAAGGTCGATATTACTTTTCTTCGGAGTAGACCTGACGCCAGAGCCAACAGCCAATTTCATTTTCTCTTTAATGATAGCGTCGATGAATTCTTGTGGGTAGCCGTTGTTAACGAGAACTCGGGAAACCCTCTTAAGTTCGTGATCAACAGCCGTCCACGAGGATGAATAAGAAATTGCCCTGTTAAGTAAGGCATTGATGACTGATCTCTTGTAACGTTCAGGATACTCAGAAGAACCGTTTAAGCAGAAGCCCAAGTTCGTGGCCTTGACCTATACTTGGGTCACAAATTTGACTCCTGGGCACTTATTAGGATATCAAGGAAGGGAAGGGATGCTTCATCTTCCGTTTCGTGGGTGAAATTCAGACAAGAGTTGTTCTTGAATGTTTCAACTAAGCCGTTCACTTGTTCAAGGTTATTCGTATTCAAAATTATGTCATCGATATAGAGCGCGCGTAGATGGGAGGCTTTGGCGCTATATTGCTCTTGAAAATCTTGTTCTCAACTGAGCCCATGTAAAAATTGGCAAAGAGGCCCTAGAACGGGGCTTCTTTTGTGCATGCTTGGAGGAGCTGTCGTAATATATCTTCGGGAATGGTGAGGGGTGTGGAGCCTTCAGTATGATGAATGGCATTAGTTATTAATTCGATAGTTTCCTTAACGTGAACATTTGTGTATAGAGATGCTACGTCCATAGAAGCTAGTACGGCTGCTGGTTGAGAAGTCTGAAGAATATCTAGAAGAGTTGAAGGGGAGGGCAGCGTGTAGTCTGATGGGGTGTAGAGCACGATGATCGAGTTGAGAAATTTTGCCAGGTGATAAGTGACGCTTGGTATTTGACTTATGATGGAGCCAAGGAGATTTCCAGGATTATGCGTTTTTACATTGCCGTAGTCGTAACCCATCCTGAAGTCGCCTTCAATTAGATGAAAACAATACTACATGACACCACCAAATTCAAGAATATAACCCAGAATCCCACTAACGATCTAAATACGAAGCTTAACAAACTCATTAGGAAAAATAACACAACCACCATGACCCTATGAAGATTCGTCTAATTAAAGGCGACTTCAGGATGGGTTACGCCTACGGCAATGTAAAAACGCATAAACCTGGAAATTTCCTTCGCCCCAATCTGAACCTTCCAATTTTGTATATAACTTGTATCGCTTAGTTTCCCCTTATCATTTTCCTGCTCCATGATTGGCCAATTTTTGTAATACTTAGGTTCGCGTAGAAATACTATATATAATGTAGCAATTTTTGAATAATTCTATTTCTGTTCATTCGCTGAAGATGACCTAACATGGTCGAAAGACTTCTAGGAAGAAAGAATGTCATTCGCAGATGTTTTTTCTCGCCTCGAAGACCCCGTTAAAAAACTTGTAAGAAATATTAAGAAAATACAAGTTAAAATTAATAACCCTGCCACAGCTGCGGACTTAGAAAGAACCTGCATACAACATGGCCCTTTACCCAATTATATATATATATATAATATGGGTGAAAAAAAGAAGAATATCGAGATAAAATAATATTTTATTGTTTAATATCATACAGGAATTTTCACATTCTTACGAAAGCCTACAAGAATCAACACGTCATATTATGGATATCTTTATTTACAGTTTCCTCAGTATCCATAATAAGGTGTCAGAAGAAGATCGCATCCTCTACAGCTTGTTACTGTGAAAAGGGATGGAGGACTGGAAGAACACCTAAAAACAAAGCTGTTGCCCGATTGTCGTAGCCTGTATCAAGAAAATGACTTTATTTTGCAACAAGATGGAGCACTTTCGCATACAAGGCACCCAACACAGTCGTTTCTAATTAGCAATACTTAAGATTAATAGCGAAAAGTGAGAGGTCACAGAAAAGTCCAGATTGTAACCCTATTGATTACTCAATTTGAGAGTTACTAAAAGAAAAGGTACCGAGATCGGGGAGAAAGGTTCACTAAAACAGAATTGAAAAGCAAAATACGTGAATCTTGGCAAGAAAATAGCATTAATGAAGTAAGAAAAGGTTTATGTATGGAAAAAAGAATCAGATTAAGGATTCATCAAAGTGGTGGTGCAATCGATCATTTACTGTAGGTAAGTTAAATTTCTGATTATTTATTTCTTTACTCTCGATATTCGTTTTTTGTACTCATGTTGCTGTTTTTTTGAATTGCAAGAAAACTATAAAAGATATCCAAACTCCGTTTATGGCATTCGAAAAAGGAAGATTGAACGTAACATTCCCATGAATAGTAAGGAGGTTATTGAAATTAATTTTTTTTAAATGCTCATTTTTTTTTTGGGGGGGGGGGAACCCGATATATATATATATATATATATATATATATATATATATATATATATATATATATATATATATATGTATATAAATATATATATATCGTGGGTTAGCCGAGGTTATAATGTTTATTATTTATTCTTATTATGATTAATAATGATGGGTTGTACGTTCGTACTTCCAGTGATCGGTTCAGGATCGATCTCTAAGAGCGCTTTTCTTAATCTTTATTCTATTGAATGAATAAAAAGGGACGTTCTCCCTTTAATATACCAAATACTGCCAACGCAACTCATTCAAGGATAATTTAAATACTTCAACCAAAATAGACTTTCTGTACATTAATCACTTCAAACAAAATTAATATACATACGTACAAAATACCACTTAAAAATGGTTCTTAAGTCCCTTTACCGACATTCACATTTCTGGTTGCTTTAAGGGAGAACAATTTGCATCAAAACAAATTCGTCTTTAGGAAATACAAATAATCTACGTTAAACACACGGGGACATAAACATAGAATTGATTACTTATATTAGGTAGTGGTGATTCCCCAAAGAATCTAAACGAAATACCTTCGTTGAATCTTTTCCGTGGATGCGTCGGGAGTGTAGTATATTTGCTTCTCACTTAAATGGCGTTACTTCGAACGAGGGTTGGGTCAGTGGCGTCACGCGGAATTTCAAGGCGACGAATAGCCGTAATCAAAACAAAACACCGATTGAGGAGGTGTTGGGTCGTGAGTTTATGACCTTTAAAAGGTTTTTTCAGACGATGGCTGTCTGATTTTCTAGCCATTTGGTTTCGCTTATAGAGCTTCTCTTTTGGTGAGAAATCTATCTATATTGGGGTTGTCAAACTCTGATAGGGTAAGATCACTTGACGAACTTTGGTAATCGAAATGTGCCGATTATGCTTGATGCAATATGTTATTGCCCAAGAAAAATGAAAGTCCTTCTTAACTTGCTGATGAACTCTATCCCAGCAAGTTCTTCTCGATGTCGTGACGAAAACGAAAAAGTCCTCTTTCTCTTTACGAACCGTCTTTACTAGAATTACTCCCGCAGGGTAATGGGAGGGGGAAGGAGGGTAGCAAGTGGAGACCGGAAGGTGTCCTAGCTTTTGGACGTCTGTTATTTCTCTTCCTCGACATTTTAAAATTAGGGAAACTGGATCTCATGTTGAATCGACAGAAGTGAGTATCCATTAAGACAAGCTTAGCTTCTTGGAGCTCTGGGCGAGCGTAATATATATATATATATATATATATATATATATATATATATATATATATATATATATATATATGAGATCCATGTACAAAAAGTTGCACAAAATCATATACTCTTAAAACTTAGGCATCACCTATCGACTACATATGAGCTCTTTGTTCATTCATCTCTTCTTCAACCATTTATTTTTTGGCCTTGGTTTATAACACCAATAATTCTGCTTTCCATTTTTCTCATCTTATTTCCTAGAATCTGTGTGAGGTTCCTTTGATGCACGATCTCTCTCCCCCTCCCCCTCCCCCTCTCCCTCTCCCTCTCTCCCCTCTCCCTATCCTACTCTCTCTCTCCCTCCCTCTCCCAATCCCCCCATCTCCCCCTCCCCCTTTCCCCCCTCTCCCCCTTCCCTACTGCAATCTTCTATCCTGACACCAACACTACCTGTGCGCCATTCTTGAGTATTAGATTAAGCATTGCTGTCAGGGGGTTTGATGGTACCAATATCAAGCGTTTGAAAGAGGTCTTCACATCCTGAACCCGTGCCCTGATGTTTTGGGCTTTCCTTCTAGCTCTCCAGATGAAAGCTTTTTGGTAATGAAGTCCCTCGAATTTTAGATAAACCTCTCGCTGCAAATGTGGTAGGTGCGAAAGATGAACCCAATTGCAATTCCAGATTTGCTACATTAACTTGGGTGGAGAAGATGTGAACGAAGTTGTCTGTGTTGATAGTCTTACTGTAGACCAAGAACGTGATGTCTACTTCACCTTGCAATATGATTTTAGGAGAGTGCGGTCCACTCAGGTGGTTGTGACCATAATTCACGATACAAAAGCACGATAGGCAGGGCAGAAAACACTATCCATCACCAATGACGTGGAGAAGGCTTGTGCAAGGTTTGACATGAATGACTGTTGAAAACTAGCCAGCAATACAGAGATCGCTCTTTGTACCAGAAGGCTTCTCTCACACTATTTTACCTATCGAAATTGTCACATAAAGTGCAATAGCACATCACGCCACCCCCATTCACACCACGCGCACGCATACTCCACGGCAGCGCACTGGCACCTACACTCTCCATAATATACAACGATGAAACGATAAGTATACCTGGAAACTGCACGCACACGCGCACACTATCCTACGCTGACGATACGTCTCTGGCTAGAGCTCTGACAGAATCGCGAGCCATGCACAAATTATAATGACCGAGAAGGCAAAATATGAGGACAAGTGGCTCATTGCCACAAATATTCTAAAGAAGCAGACGACTCTACGACGTCCGTGCTTACTACATTCATAACATTCAAATATACATGCACGCACACACACACTAGACCTTAACTATCCAGCCCCAACAAGCCTTGCATACAAACCTCACACTAAAATACTCTGGGTTACATTTGACGAATACCTACGCCCCTACGTACATCAGAACAAAAGACAAACACAATCTAAAAACAGAAAAAATGCTACCCACGAGCTACCCTGCCACCTGTACACTACAATTATATTTATAAAAATATTAGGTTTCTACTCCTCACATACGGTCTAATTACACTAATAGCTGCGAGTCAGACATAGAAGCCGAAAGCACAGCGCATTCAAAACTCTGCTCTCAAACGCGTATGTCGCTCTCATTTTTACACATTTCTGCACTGCACGTAAACAACAAGCTCACATCACTGAACTCATACACTTTTATCCGTCTAAAACGTCAGTTAGGGAAACTCGCGAAAGACCGCAATACACCCGAATACACGCTATTATAGACGCCATACAACATGCTGCGCTGTCACTCAGATACTTAGCAGCCCTTGACTACTCATAGCCAACACCTCTCTATGCATGAGCTAGCAGTATCATCAGTATCTTATTCCTCACTGGCGCCAACACCCTCTTCCCTCCTGCTCCTCTCCACCACTTCATTCTTACCCAACACTACTATGACAAAACATCAAAACACGACGCATCGGTGTATAGCTAACGGTTTTCTACTCTTCCTATCCCTTCTTAAATTTTTTGGTTCATTTTCCTCTTTATCTGTTTGATCTTTGTGGTTCCCAAAGTCACTCCTTCACGCTTCAATCTATTCTCTTGATTCTTTCATTTTCATTTCTTGTCTGGAAAGATTCAGTCTGTTCGCTTTTAATGCACTCTTTCCAGGCCCTCAGCTCTTCGAACGAAGACGCAAGGGTTAACACAAGACAGGCGAAAACGTGATTTTTTCACCGGAACCTGAAGAAAGAAAATTATAAGAAAGAAGGAAGATATGCGTCCATTAGATTGATTGGAGATTTTGTGGACGGGATAGTCACTAAAAGGAAATCTATGCTTATTTTTTTCTTACTTTCTTTTTAATCCTCTCTAAATTTTTAAACGCTATACGCAACATAACTCGCCCGCTACAACGCTCAAAACTAGTTAAGTTTAGGGCAGAGTGAATCCCGGAAGGAAGCTCGTTAGAGGGCGCGAAGAAGGGAATGTCGTTAGTACTATAAGCTCAAAATTTTGTGGAGGTGGCTAATATTAGTAGGCCCATTTTAATAGGGTGATTAAGGATATCTTGTATAATAAGAGGTAGTTAGCGACCCATAGGTTGTGCGAAAAGATCAAGGAACTCCTTAACACACATTATCTTCAGATTGTACGGGAGGGCGAACAACTAATATTGAGTGAAGAAAAAGATTAAAAAACACTAAGCTCCGTAGGTGCTCGGTAAGAATGAAATGGCAGAAACGCCTCCCTGAAATGGAAAGGGGCAAACTCGAATGCTCTCAAGTACCATAAGGACCATCAAGAACAAAAAAAAAGTAAAGCTTGTAAAAATGCTGTATGGAAAACTCAAATTGCTCATATCTGAGTTCTGGGGATCTCGAATGGACATTTCTTAATCTTTCACCCAAAGCGCAATGGAGAGATTAGTCAGCGGACGAAATAAAGGCCTTGAAGAAGATTGGACTTGCACTCAGACTTCACCTTTAAATTAAAGCCAACAGGAGCTTCGGATGTCCGAAGATAGACATATGGGGAGGCTCACACGCGGAAGAAGAAATAAGTGAAATCGTAAAAATCACTCTGGAGGGGGAATCAAAGAAGTTATCAAATTGGAAACTACGCGTATGTTTTTAAAATAGTATTTTTTTTAGGAGCTCATCTGGCGACTGTCTACTTGGGCATTAATCGCCGTATTCATAAATGCCTAGTACTAGGCTAAGTTAAAATATGATGCAAAAGAAACAAAAAAAACAATAAAAATAAAAAAAGGAAAAAGGTAACAAGCAGGAAGTAAGTTCTGGCGTCGGGGAAAGGTCCGCCTCCCCCCCGACGCATGAACGTGTGGCCTACTAAAATAACAAAAACCAACAAAAAAAACTAGTTAAAAAAAAGCGAGAAGGCCGGCCTCCCCCACAAAGTCTATAAATCCACCAGTGAATGTGCACGAACTCGTCCCGAGTACAAGGGACAGGCAGTAACGACCCCGCCCATCCCGGTACCGTGACATGTAACGTGCGCAAAGATCGCCCAGACTAGGACATTCAAAAAGAATGTGCCGAACAGTCAGGGGGACAAGGCAGTCTTCAGAGTAAGAAGCTGGCGAGCGCTCCATCAAATGGCAGTGCGTATCGTCGCGAGTGTGTCCAATTCGGAGACGACAGAAAGCAACCTGCAGCCTTCGTGGCATTGGGGGGTAGGTCCATGTAAACAGTCGCGGCGCAATGGCTGCAACTTTAAGTTCCTTTCGACCGTCTCCCATATTCTTTGCCAAGCAGCCCGGAGATCTGCCCGTATTCATGCCATGTAGTCAGTGTGAGGAAAAGCAAAACGCTGGTCCGATCGCCCCGTCCTCACGGACTCTTTGGCACACTCATCGGCACAATCATATTCCGCAATTCCTTCATGTGCAGGAACCCGGCAGAAGATAATCTCGCCATCCGCCTGGCTCGCAAAACCGTGGCGGTACGGATATCGCAAACCAGTGGATGCAGAGATTTCAATCCACAGAGAGCAATCAGGGTGCTTTGTAAGTCGCGTAGGTCGCGTAAGTTCCCGTACCGATTGGTTTATTGTCACTATCTCGGCCATGAATACAGAAGCAGCGCCAGCAAGAGCCCCGCTAACTTCAAACAGAGGGGATACGGCGTGGAAGCCGACCCCCTCTTCGGACTTGGGGCCATCCGTATGAACTGGCACGGTTCCAGCGTGACAGTTTGGTGTGCTCCAAAAAGGTCGAGTGCAATACTCCCGGCGCTGTACAAGCATTGGGAGCAGAGGCGTGGCGACAAATAGCCAAAGGTGGTACCATCCAGGGTTGCTTCCTGGGCAAAACCAGGGTCACCACCGGCCCAAAATCTATACATAGCTCTCTAAGGAGTTTCCTAGCCTTAAACCCGAAGGGCTTAGGGTATGACTGGCGTCTCTCGGCAGCATAGGCACCGTCAAACACAGCTACAGATGCAGTGAGAGCTGTTAGCGAATGAGGAAGGCGGCAGGCTCGCACGTACAGGCGAATAATGCATTATACACGGCGTAGAGCGAGGGGGATCTTCCCAGCATCGACTAGTAGGCTCTTAATGGGAGAAATGCGGAAGGCACCGGTCGCCAAGCGAAGGCCGTTGTGGTGGATCGAGTCCACCTTCCGCAATACATGCCCAGCTGCGGATTCATAAAACTCGCATCCGTACTCGAGCTTCAAACGACCAAAGACTAGATAAAAAAGTAAGGCAGTAGCCCTATCACCGCCCCAAGCGGTGAACGTCACGGGGACAAAAGACATTAAGGCTGCGAATATGAGCCTTCCAGGTGAGGCGTCGTTCAAGTACAAGACCAGGGAAACGGTGCGATTTAACCATTTCCAAGCGTACCCCATTAATAAATAATTCTGGGGAAGGGTGGAGCCGTGGATGGCGGCAGAAGTGCACCACCTTACTCTTGGCCAAGAAAAACCAAAACCTGTGCGCTTTGGCATAGCGAGAGACGCGGTTCAATGCCTGTTGGAGTCGAAGCTCCAGAGTTGGCATCTGGGCCGCGCCAAAATAGATCGAAAGGTCGTCCACGTATAGAGTAGCAAGAACATCTTCCGCCAGCACCGAAGTGGTGCGGTTGATGTTCAGGGAAAAAGGTGTGACACTGAGGACACTTTCTTGAGGGACACCCTCTTTCTGCTCTATTGGGCCGGAGAGGGCTCCTCCCACCGGTACGTGGAATCGACGATCTCGCAAAAATTTGGATATAAAGATTAGGAGGTGAACCCTCGACCCACCCTGTGGAGAGTCTCTATAATACCGTATCACCATGCGGTATCATAGGCCTTCTCCAGATCGAAAAACAC
Organism: Ceratothoa steindachneri; assembly: GCA_963969495.1. Taxonomy (NCBI): domain Eukaryota; kingdom Metazoa; phylum Arthropoda; class Malacostraca; order Isopoda; family Cymothoidae; genus Ceratothoa; species Ceratothoa steindachneri. The sequence goes on from CAXAKS010000359.1 coordinate 126,644, forward strand.
CGTGAGTCCCTCTTTTGGGGGCCTGGCGACAAACTTCAGAGGTGTTGCCTCCTTTGAGTCTAACGACTCGCTGGGAGAAAGGGGAAGCCTTTGTTTTAACCGGGGCTGGGTGTAGACCCTTTGTGCAGCTTGCTTTACCAGAGGAGCGCCCAGGGTAAGTAGAACCCGCAGAAGGGTTCAGAATGGGCGAAGAAACGCCTGTACCCGTAGGCCTGCACGAACCAGGAGCAGAGGGTGTCTTTTTCAACATTAAAACATAGGACGTCCTAGGTAGCGCCGTGCGCGCCAGGACCAATTCCTTAGCCTCGCGAAATTAGACGATCCTGAGCCTAAACGGCCAGGATTTCCTTCCCAAGGAGATACGCACCACATTGCTTCGAAGAAGCGGGTTACGGCTCTCCGCAATTGACACAATTGGCCTTGAAGCAACTTACACAGGTTTCGGGTAACCCCGACTTTGCACGTCGACAGCAGCGATTAGTATGGCCGTAGCGGTGGCAGTAATAGCACCTCCGCGGCAGTGACACCAATGCCTTCACGCGGTAGCGATACCAACCGGCACACACCAATTTAATGGAGGCTCTGCACTGTGCGCTAGAACTATTGGTCTTAGTCAGGAGCTCTGCAGCCGGGAGGAAGAGGGGCCAGATGCGCCGATCTTGGCTTGGTCGCTTACGGAAGTGGCAGCAGGCCCATCCGTCCCCGCAGCCCCCGCGGATGGAGAGTATGCCCGAGTCTTTTGTAGTCTTTTTCTTGTGTTTTTTCTTTCAGGAGAGGAGGGCGGGGAATGAACCTGATTCTTCCCTCCACCGGGAGAAGCCCCCCGGCCTCAGCAAGGTCCTTCTCCGAGATGAAGAAGTATTGGTGGTCGAAGTGGCACCGGTCAGATGAGAAGATCCATCCCCTCCTTGTACTGCCTTGGAGACCCGAGGCGTTTGAGGAGGACCTTGCATCAGTGAGGACTCGAGTACGGTTTTGGCGCTCAGCCCGGATTCACTCCCATGGAAGGCCCTACCGTCTGATGCTGGGTTGCTTCAAGGACTACGTGTATCTCGAGGGTGGGGCATCAAGTTGGACATCCCCCACCCCAGGACATCACAGGTTCCATTGGCAGCGGTGTCACGAGTCTAGTCTGGGGAGGCACAGGCCTTGACCCCCGCTAGGTTTAATATTCGACCCAGCAGGTCTTTTGATGTAAGCGACCGATAGGGCCTGTCTTCCCTCTCTCCCCTAAGAGGGTTTGCCCTACCGAGCCGCTTCAATGGGGAGCAGTCGGCTATGGGCTGCCTGCTGGCTTTCTTGTCAGTCCCCTTAGAAAGTAAAGGGGGAACTGCCGCTGGAAAGAGGGAGGTGCCCGAAGGCAACTCCAGACAAGGGGGTGAGGGGGAGTCCCCTACACCCGTAAGCGAAGGAGAGGAGTAAGCCTCCTCTCCTGTTAGAGAGATTTGGAAAGTCCCCTGCGAGAGCACAGGGGGGGGGGGACCTCCATTTTTTCCATGGAGCTGCCTGAGAGTTGCTCTGACAGTCGACGAAGGGAGATTGAGGCGAGATTTTTGTTTTTTTTCATTATTGGGCATCGTGACCCTAATTTCTTTACGGGATGCAGACGCTAATCACCCCTCGCAGTAGCCCGCTCTACAAGGGGTGCGTACAGGGCTGGCAGACCCAGGTGCCACCATTTAAGGCCACCCTTCCCTCCTTGTGACCTGGCCCCCTTCAGCATATCTGCTCCACCTTGGCCACGGCGTAGAATTGATACAGTGTGAAGTGAGAAGGGAAGGGGATGTGAAGAAGGTATAGATGGAGATGAAGCAGGTTTTTAAAAACCCAACATCCCAAACCCGACCTCAGGGGTTAGAGAACATTGTCCCCTCCCCCCCTCAGTCCAGATCCGCAATAGTTGGCTGAGAAGAGGGTCAGCATCTACCCTGTGAAATTAGAGGCCGACCAGAGAAAGTTGTGGGAGAGGTTGTAGGGGAGAAATGCAGTCTGTCTGAAAGAAAAATAGGCTAAGCTGGGTCCGAATGAGGCGCTGAGTCCCGTCAGCACGGCAGCCAGGAAAGCAAATCGCCGCGCCCCTTACGGGAGGAGGGGGGTCAGTATAGAGCATGGTGAGAGATTCTATTATGGCACGGCAACAATGGAAAGATGATGCAAAGGAAGATGAGATACTGCCAAAATGGAAGACCATACATTATATGGCACCTACTCAGAAAAGGTTAAAGCCTTTACACTAAAAAAGTACGATCTTCAAAGCACTTCTAATGTAAATATTATTATTATTTTTTACTCTTATTTTCTTTACAGTTGCTAAATATGTTGTAATACGTGATAATACACGTTAATGTATCAATATCCTTACAAAATCGGAAGAGATAAACTAAACATATCGAAAGAGATGAACTAGACATATTGCCCGTCTTACATTTTGTCCTATATTAAGTTGAAATGTAAAACTAACGACCGTATGCTAAGAAAAATGTGAAATGCACTTTTATCAGATTTAATGTAGCTTCACAATTATTTATAAATTTATTATATGCAAAAGGATAATATGTAAAATAAATAAAAAAAAAAGGTTTTTTGCTCAAATGTGCATTTCTCATTTGTTTTAGCATACGGCCGTAAGAAAATCTCTAAAAATACTGATGATATGCCAAAACTGAGTTAATATTTGAACTCAAGTTCCAAAAATACATTTTTAAACATAAAAAATGAAACCATTCTTTCGTAGTAATAATGAATGTTTAAGTGACTGAATCACAGCTCTTTGTTGCCTTTACTGAGAATGGCTTACAAAATTTATGAAGGATGTGACGCAACAAAACTTAGTACGCATTAATAACTAAGGTAACAACAGACCGGAATGGGGCAGAAACAGGTTTGAAGTTAGTTTAGGGACAAATGCAGCTAAATTCACCGAAGATTTTGCGCGCGTTCCGTCCAGTCCAATGGAATGGTTTCCTTTTCATGATAGGGTCTAAGGGGAGGGGACATAATCTCACTTCTGACGCACACAATATAAGGGTTGATAATTAATCTATAACACAGCGGAAGTGAGAAGAGTGAATCACAGGAAGCACAATGAATCAAGCTGAGTCATAATTTTAAGCGTAGTGAGGATGTGTGCCACTCGCACGGAGAAAGATGTAACTAAGCCATTGTTAGAGTATAAAATATATTGAGTAAAAACATTAAAAAAATTAAAGAGATGTCTTCGTGACGTTTGATGTTGTTGTAAGCGTATGTGTGTGAGCGTAGAAATCAGTGAGATGTAAGTAAAAATCGTAAATATACCTTATTTTCACTATCATAATGAGGATATTATGGAAAAATTAATTTATTTAGCCAAGTGTCACGTGATTATAAAACAGGAAGATAATAAAATACGTTAATTATTAAAGTGTGTATATATATGAAAATTAACCCACAGGAAAATGAAAAGATGAATCCAAGCACTTTCGAACTATAATTTGCAAGTTCATTTTCAAGGAATAGCATGAAAGTGGAGAAGACAAACTTATATACGGTACAAAGATACGAAGGGAACGCCCATCACATAGTACAAAGCAATGGAAAAACACAAAAACAAGACTGAAAAATACCAATAAAAAGTTCATGTTAAACCCAACAACCAGGGATTTTGAAGGAATGGGGACAGCGAATGTCCTAAGCGCTACCGAACAAGCGTGATATCGTCGTACGTCAATCGTGCTTTTACTCACTGCACCACATGGAAAGACACACAACAAACTCGAGAGAGCCACTCAGGTACTCGTAAATAACGGATTCTCCAATTAAGAAATACAAACAGCCCTAAGAATTAAGATGGACAGATGGTACCTCTTAGAATCCCAGACGAACAGGAATACGAATAATGGGGATATTATAAAAAACGTTCTACAAGAATACTATGAGCACAGAACACTAAGCAGATGAAAGAGCTATCAAGGACATTATAGACCCAGGTATAAAACCCATAAACGCCGAGAAAAAGATCGCACTAATCATCTACTATCAAAATAGACGTACTTCAACCCTCTTCATGAAATATAACCCCAAACCCCCGCTACAACCGAAACAAAGGACACATCTGATATACGAGTACACATGTAAACTAGGAGACTGTGAGCTCCTACCTAACTCGTATATCGTCATGACCTAAACCACTCTCTCAAGAAGAATGCCATAGCATCTGAACAACGGTGCACCTAAAAAACATACACAGGAAATACACGGAAAATGCTTCAACCGAAAAATGATACAAGAAAACACCAAAATTTTAGGCTATGCTCCCAACAGGTGTCAACTGCTCTTTCTTGAAGCTATATATACCCAATAGAAACAACCGAATATAAACATACAGTCTAACTCCAATGAACTCCTGCCCAGAGCAAGAAAAGCAAACAGAGGGACAGGTGTACTCAGAGATGCCCCTAGCCACTAATCCCCTCTGGCAAGCAGCTTAATTCCCCCCCCCCCTCTGGCTACCTACTCCTCCGACCTTTCATCACCTGGATCCAACCTACCTATACGTGTATGGCTTCGTTCGTAATTTTGTTAATACATTTTGTAACATAAATAAACTGAATGCTTTGTAATAATTCTCCATTGTAACTCTGAAGATGATACTCGATGTATCAAAACGCGTTAGTTAAATTAAAGAAAGTGCGAAATTACATTAATTTACTTCTACCTTTGGCAAAATAACAAGCATCAGTCCCCGATGAACTACAGTACGTTTATCCACAGGTCAAACAATGAAGTAAAAGTGAATATAAGACAAATCGAGAGGATTGAAAAAAGAATTATTTCTTCAAAACTAGCGGTCGCTTTTAATAAAACATGTTATAATGAATATATACATATATATATTCTTTAGGTTTGCTTCTAAGAAGGCTTATTTTCAGGTTGAGGATAAATCCCAAAATGAGATGTAAAATTTCTCATTTAATTAAATACAACGTTTCGGCTACCTTACCCATCTTCTGATCTATAAAATAGATTTAAAACAAGTTTAAAATACGAAAATTATGATGCACACAAGGATTAGAAATAAATTGTTTAGTTAATTGAAATTTTGACAAATCTTTTGAAAACTATTGAAACTTTAGATATGGATCAATTATGGGTACTTTAAATATGGATAATATAACACTAGTTGATGCAATTATTGGTTGACACAGATATTAGTCACTTAATGAAGCAGAAATAGTAATAAATTATTTAATTAATTGAAAATGTGAAAAAATCTATTTGAAAACTGTTGACACTAAATATAGATGCTATAAATATGGATAAATATAAAATACTAATTGGGGCAATTGATTGGTACACAAAAAAATTATTAGTCACCTTTAGTGGACAACAAAAACGAAGATTCTGAGGAAAGATTATAGAAGAAACCGATTAAAGATTAGTAGGTTGTGAAAAAATTGAGTGATTTATGAAATGAGAAGGGGAAAAGCAGTTGAATCAGAATTTAAACTGGGATTTAGTTGTTTTATAAATAATGATTCAAGAATGCGGAGGGAAGTGGAGTCCTTTGCATGTCCAATAATTTGAAAGTTTTCGTGGGAAATTTCTATCTGACATTTAATTGAATGATCTCGAATGGGAGAAGTTTCTTTTTTGGTCAAGGTGGAGCCAGTGCGAGAGCTAATACCAAGATGAGAACAGACCCTAGCCCCAAGTGAGCGAACAGTGCTGCCAATGTAGATCCCTTGGTGGCACCTGGGGCAAATGAATTTATAGACAACTGAACAGCTCATTTCAGGTGGGAGTGTCTTTACTTCTAAAAAATTGTCCAGTATGAAAGTTGTTAAGGAAAACTATTTTGAAGATGGTATGTGTGTAAAATCTTTTCAAAAGCTTATTAAGTTTTCGGCGTAAGAGTAGGTTGAGTGGGCCAAAATCAGGGAGAAGACAAAAGAGGACATCCTCGGGGACAGAGGAAATTTCTTGTGGAGCATGGTATATTTTATCGAAAAATTGACGGATACATTTTTGTACAAGTGAGGGCTGGAAGCAATTTCCCCGAAAATAACCAATAACCAAAATTTTTCCATCTTTTTCTTTATCAAATTTGAATTTTATATTGGAATAGCGATGAGTCAAATATTCAAAGGATGAAAGAGACTGTTGTTCTGTTTTAAATATTAGAACCGTATCGTCAACAAAACGAAGGTAAAATATCGGTTTCAAAGCAGGAGGGCACTTTCGCAAAGCATCTTCTTCAAAGTTGGACATAAAAATGTCAGCAAGAAGAGGACCCATGGGGGAACCCAGAACCTGATTTAACCTTTCATAAATTCATACCGTCGCTTTTACGGTCTCTTCTTGAACTAACCATTAGAGCCAACTGTTTTCTGTTTAACAACTCCATCTATCAACAAGTGGATGGTGTTGGAATGGGTTCCCCCATGGGTCCTCTTCTTGCTGACATTTTTATGTCCAACTTTGAAGAAGATGCTTTGCGAAAGTGCCCTCCTGCTTTGAAACCGATATTTTACCGTCGTTTTGTTAACGATACGGTTCTAATATTTAAAACAGAACAACAGTCTCTTTCATCCTTTGAATATTTGACTCATCGCTATTCAAATATAAAATTCAAATTTGATAAAGAAAAAGATGGAAAAATTTTGGTTATTGGTTATTTTCAGGGAAATTGTTTCCAGCCCTCACTTGTACAAAAATGTATCCGTCAATTTTTCGATAAAATATACCATGCTCCACAAGAAATTTCCTCTGTCCCCGAGGATGTCCTCTTTTGTCTTCTCCCTGATATTGGCCCACTCAACCTCCTCTTACGCCGAAAACTTAATAAGCTTTTGAAAAGATTTTACACACATACCAACTTCAAAATAGTTTTCCTTAACAACTTTCATACTGGACAATTTTTTAGAAGTAAAGACAGACTCCCGCCTGAAATGAGCTGTTCAGTTGTCTATAAATTCATTTGCCCCATGTGCCACCAAGGGATCTACATTTGCAGCACTGTTCGCTCACTTGGGGCTAGGGTCTGTTCTCATCTTGGTATTAGCTCTCGCACTGGCTCCACCTTGACCAAAAAAGAAACTTCTCCCATTCGAGATCATTCAATTAAATGTCAGATAGAAATTTCCCACGAAAACTTTCAAATTATAGGACATGCAAAGGACTCCACTTCCCTCCGCATTCTTGAATCATTATTTATAAAACAACTAAATCCCAGTTTAAATTCTGATTCAACTGCTTTTTCCCTTCTCATTTCATAAATCACTCAATTTTGTCACAACCTACAAATTTTTAATCGTTTCCTTCTTAATCTTTCCTCAGTATCTTCGTTTTTGTTGTTCACTAAAGGTGACTAATAATTTTTTTGTGTACCAATCAATTGCCCCAATTAGTATTTTATATTTATCCATATTTATAGCATCTATATTTAGTGTCAACAGTTTTCAAATAGATTTTTTCACATTTTCAATTAATTAAATAATTTATTACTATTTCTGCTTCATTAAGTGACTAATATCTGTGTCAACCAATAATTGCATCAACTAGTATTATATTATCCATATTTAAAGTACCCATAATTGATCCATATCTAAAGTTTCAATAGTTTTCAAATGATTTGTCAAAATTTCAATTAACTAAATAATTTGTTTCTAATCCTTGTGTGCATTATAATTTTTGTAATTTTAAACGTGTTCTAAATCTATCTTATAGACCAGAAGATGGGTAAGGTACCCGAAACGTTGTATTTAATTAAATGAGAAATTTTACATCTCTCATTTTTGGATTTATCCTCAACCTATATATATATATATATATATATATATATATATATATATATATATATATATATATACTGAGAATAGATAAGGTTGCACCGAACCTAAAATATATATTGAAACAAGAGATCATATTAAAATTCTTAATTGACCATCCGGGAGGTTGAAATTCGGGATTTCGCTAATTAGTGTGGATTCAACCACTTTTTCTATTGCGAAAATCCTTACTTGAGTAAACTATTTTGGCCTGTAAAACTATAAAACTAGTCTTAGTTAATGCATTTAAAAGGGATTAAATATATACCTGTTTTATTACTTTCTTCGGTCGGTTTAGTTGTAGTGAATGACTTTTTAACGGTCGAAGGGTATTTACATGTGGCGTGGTTGGGGCAAAGGATACTATTTAATCCTTTCAGTAATGGAAAAAATGGAGGGGATAAGCAATTTCTCTTATCATGATTCCTTCTTTAGGGGCAATAAAAGTTTGATAAGGTTTGGGATAAGCTTTCGTTAATGATATTGAGGAGAAATTTTAAATCTATAAATATATAGGTAGAGAATGTATTTTCATCGGACAAGGAACATCGAAAGGGAATTATCAAATCTCTCAAAAACATAGACATTGCAATGGCTTTTTTTAACTTAAAATCATGATATCAATAAAAAATGAATGTAAGAATTATAATTAGTGGTTTTCCGGTAAACATTAAAAGTAGTTTGATCATTAACTTTATAATTTTAACTTCAAGGAAAGGTAAACAAGAATTATTTTTCCATTCAACCTTGAAATTTATGGTTGGATGTAGGTTATTAAGAATTTTTAAGAAACTATCAAATGAGCCCAGCTGATTTAAGGGTAACATCATTATGAGACCATAAACATACCTGTACCATACCAAATTTGTAGATGGAGTAACAGAAGAGAGTAGAAACACCTCAAAATTTTCCATGGATAGATTGCTAGGAATAAGTGATGTTAAGGCAATTTTTTTGACGGAAGAAGTCAATATCACTATTAAAAACATTTTCGTCTGGAATAATGGAAAGTTTAATTTTGAATCTTTCAATACAATGGATAATATTCCGAGAGCTTCATTAAAGAGTACTTTGGTAAAAAAAAACCATCAACATCAAAGCTAACTAAGCAGCTAGCTACATTTCATGTCAATTTTTCTAAATTTCTCAATGAAATCTGATGAATGGACTATGTGTGATGATGAGATTAATCCAAGGGCGTTTGAGAGAATAATGGCTAGCCATTTTTAAAGTGAATGGGCAAGGGAGCTAATTCATGACACAAGGGGTCGAAGAGTGATTCCAGGTTTGCGAGTTTTCGGCAACCCACACATACGGAGAATGAATGGGTTAATTGGTTTGAAGCTTCAAAGGAGATCAGGATAATATCGCTTCAAGTGTATTGGCAATGTTTTGTTGAAGGAAGCCGTTAACTTAAAATAAAAAAAAGGAAACAAAAACAAATATAAAAACGACAAATTTCAACAGAAAGTAAGAGCACGCTGATGAGCCCCATTGTGGCCGTGCCATGCCTCTCGGCCCTCACGCGCAATCAACAATCTAATTGCACAATCTAGTGGTGTGTAGGGATTGCCCAACTCCACTACTAGGGACAAGCAATAACAAGCACCCTCGTCACGAAACTGAGACAGGTAGCGCGGGCGCACCTCCCCCAGAGTGGGGGACATTCAATCCAAATATGGGGTATAGGGTGGGGGATCAAGCAGTACTCGCGGAAAGACGGGAGAGCGCTCTAGGCTTTGGTTGGTAATTTTAAAAAAATGGCATTTAGAAAAAAGTAACCTGAAATTATATAAATTACTTTAGGTTCCATGCGATTTAGTGGACACCCTGACGCTTTCGAAGCGCCATGTGAATGATTTAAGCTTGAAAGGTAGTTTAAAATAAATGATATATGCAAAATTAAGAACGTTTTTTGTTTCTTTAAGGGATTTTTCCGTTAAATTTAAGCTTTTACTTGGGGTGGGGGGTCGTGAGGTATACCTTTGGGCTTGCCAGCGATTATCATTCTGATCTTTATGTGAATTTTACTAACTAGTCGAGAGATTTCGTCACGATGGAAGAGGAATGAGTGGCTATCATGACAGATTAACTTACCAAGTATCTCTTTCAATTCCCGGACAGATGAGGAGCTATGTGCTTCACCATAACGTCCAGTTAAATTTCACACACAAACCATCTTTTGAATAGAATGAAATAGAAGAATAGGCGTGAGAGTGTAAAAGGTTAGTGCGTCCAGAGCTATCCCGCCCCACCTCCTCTCTTCTGGCCCACTGTCGGAGCCAGAAGTGAGGAGAAGGGGCGAGAGAGCCCGGCCTCCTCCTATTCTCCCTTTCCCTACTCCCTGTGCCTTGCGGCACCGGTGAGAGGGTAACAGTGGAAAGAGGAGGAGGACAGAGAGAGGAAGAGGAAAGGGAGCGATAGTATAGCAAGAAACTAGTTGATCAAACGGATGACCTAGGTGGTCTTGACCCTACATCTACTCCGGGGTGCTAATACCACGGTGTGTAACACCCACCCACGTAAATTTGTAGAGCTCGTTAAGAAAGACAGTAACCAAGAGTTAGTGAGGAATGGAAAGAAGTTAGAGGTGTGCGCGGTGGGCCGCAAGATGCTTGGAGGTCAAGCTAATCTCTGTCCATTTTAATTAGTTAGAAGTTGGAATTATAGTTACAGAGGAAGTACCTGAGATCCAGGTGCTTATGCTTTCCGTTTTTGTTACCTAGTACTTGTAGTTGGCGTTCAAACCGTTATTAGTGTGTGTTTGTTTTTAAGTAGAATCTGTTTGCTTTTCTCGCATGTTATGTTGTATTCTAACTGACTCTATTCTCACATCTATGTTTTCCCTTTTATATTTTCGCTTTCACATTTGGTGTTCCTCAAGGGTTTTTGTTGCCCTTTTCTTCGTCGCGTATCGGTTCTCTTACCCCTTTGTCTAATCTGGTACTTTTTCTCTTAATCGGTTTTGAAAATCGTTGCTGTATCTCTTTATCTGTTGTCAAATCCGGTGATGTATTTTCCCCGCTACGTGTAGATGTTTTCTTCTTCGTCCTCATTTCCGATCCTCGCTCTGCGTGGGAAGAGTCGGTGAGGCCTCCAGTCTACTCCTAGTTCTATTTGCGTTGAAGGTTTGTCTCCAATTTCGTCATGTGTCTTCTCGATGACTCCTTTTGCTCTCTTCATGATTATCCTGTTTAAGGGCTCGACGTTGGTTTCTCTGTGTAGTTCTTCTATCCTTCTCCTCTCTGCCCTTCTTGTATTTGTCACTTGGTACATTGCTTTGTTCTGGACTCTTTGTAGTTCGAGCAGTTTAGTTCTTGACAATGTACACATTGCAATTGCTGGGTAGATCAGTGTTGGTTGGATAATCGCATTGTAAATCTTCTTTTTATTCTCTTGCTTTAACTTTCTTAATTTATACAGGAGTACTAATCCTCTCTTTCCTTTTTGTATTCTCTCGGCTACGTATTTCGTGTAACCAGATTTCGTTATTGTCAAATCTAGTACTTTACAGTCGTTACTCTATCTATATCTTACATAATCTACGTTGATGCCTGCTACTTTTCTTCTGTTTATGGGAACTATTTTAAATTTGTCTCTGTTTGTACTGATTTTCCATCTTCGTTTGTATTCGTTAATTCTTCGAAATTCGTCTGCCGTTGCTTGTGAGTACGACATGTTTGCCACATAGGCAAGTTGAGAAATTTGCCGATTCATGTCCGCTCAGCCTCTGAAAACGATGCACAATTTTGAATTCGACAACAAACAAGCTTTAATGACGCGATCTTTTTTTTTTCTCTCGTTTCCTTGTTTTCACGATGACATCATTTTCATGAACGAGGATTCATACGAATCAATGAAGGAGGGAATTATGTTTGACAGGGGAAGAGCGAAAGTTGAATCCACTCCTTCAGACGAAACAAGGGAGGGAGGATAGGGAGGGAGGAGAGGAGCACAACAGAAGGAAGGAAGGAAGGGGAAATCCATACAAAAGGAACACAAATTTTCCTCGTTCTGTTTGTAAACGGTTCGAAGGACAGAATTATAATGGAAAAAGCCTTGGGGTATTTATTTACTACTTGTTTACTGCATATGTTAAGAAGAGAAGAAAACATTAACAAAGAGTGAACTCCCTGAAATAAATGGAAATGATTTTAAATAAAAAAATAATGTAGAAAAGCGCATTAAACTGAAATGTGAGTGAAAAGCAATCCTTCCAAAATTAATGAATGACGACAGCTTTTTCAAAAGTTTGCATTTAACAACCACTAATAAATCCCATGGCACTTGCGCAAATGTGGGTAGGAGTTTAACCTGATCTTTTACTATTGGTAATCAAAAAGTTGGAGAAAATTAACAAATAGCAGACAAAACCACAACAATGAGGAAAGAAAATTTGTGGTTGTTTTTTCCCCTTTTTTAGCGGCTGTGGAACGTTTAACACCCTCTTTCAACCTTTGTTGGATCTAAATAGGCGCGAAAAAGATGGTGGGAGATTTAAAAGAGGTGCAAAAGATGGCCCGAAAGAGCGCACTACTTTCTCTTGCGGTACTAGGGTCGGGGAGGGACGGGGGGCGCTACTCCAGGCTTCATTTGCAGCAGGGTATTTATTGCCTTCGCTACACCAGCTTTACGGGAAATTCAAGATTAGAGGAAAATAACATCTAATCGAGTATTTGTAGCTTCACTGTTTTCTTTTTTCTGGATATGTTTCGGTTTCCCAGACGTCAATCACACCAGCATCGGCTTCCACGGGACGAGGTTGTAGAGTCACCTCAAAAATAATAACGGAATTTATTTAAGTCTTACTTTCATGTATCAGGATGGAACGAAAGTAATTTTCTATTTTCTAGAGTAAAGTTTTGGTAGTACTTATTATCGTTTAGAAATGTTAAAATGATTAATTCATACCTTTTCTTTCACATTTAGAAAAAAAAATTCGTAATCTTTTTCGGTGTTCACACCTATGTTCGTCCCATCTAAATATCACATTAGATATGTTTTACACTATGAGTTTCATAAGGAACAGCAGCGGGTCCACTCAGAGCTCTTATTGGGATGATGCAGTAAATGAAAAAAGTTGTAGAAGGTGGTTTCCAAAGTTGGGATTTCGGTCTAAAAGAGAGACCGAAAATAGTTTGTCCACAAAAAACTGATTCAGAAACGGTATGTGCCAGAAATTAAACGCAACCGTGAGGAGTGTTCCCAAGAAGCTGTGCCATGAGCAGCCCCAAGAATGGCACTGGTATTTACCGGTCGCCCTATTCGCGTGCCACGAAATTTCCCATAGGACTCTCGGTTTCTCCCTATTCGAGCTCCTTTACGGACGAAATGTCAGAGGCCCATTATGTATCTTGAAGGAGCTTCTAGCTAATCCCCGTGTGGTAGAAGAGATTAAGGACACCTACTCTTGAGTCCTAAATCTGCGAGAAAGACTGAGGCAGTGCTCAGAAATTGCCGTCCAAAATACGAAGAGCAATTTAGATAATCACCGCGCCTATTTTAATACAAAGGCTAAAACTCGTCAACTAAAACCCGGAGACGAAGTTTTGCTCCTTCTCCCCACAAACACAAACAAGTTGTTTTCCCAGTGGAAAGGACCGTACCCCGTAATAAAAGTCCATGGACCCGTCGACTATGTCATCCAGACCTCATCGGGAAATAAGCTTTACCATATAAACATGCTAAAGAAATACCACAGGCGAGCATGCATTATGCGAAAAGTTGTAGAAGGGCTAGAAAACGTCACATTCTATTTTTACAACGTGTACGTAGCCACGCGTACATGGGAAGAACAGCTCGCGTGTCTTCGCCCACTCTTCGACCAACTGAGGTCTCACGGCTTAACAATTAAGCCCTCCAAGTGTCATTTTTCTTAGAGCACTATTGCGTATTTAGGGTTTAAGATGTGCGAAAACCGCATATCCCCACAGAAGGATAAGATAAAAGCAATAACCGATATGCCACTCCCAATCTCGAAGAAGTAACTCCGATCCTTTTTAGGAGAAGCTTCCTTCTATCGTCCTTTTGTCCCCCATTTCGCATCCGTCGCCTCCCCCTTAAATGACCTACTTAAAAAGAAATCTCCAGAACCTACTAAGTGGAACCCCATGGATATTGCCAGTTTCGACGGACTCTAACAGAAATTAGTGACTGATCCTATCCTGCACTTACCTAATCTCGAGAAGAAATTCGGCATCCAGACCGACGAATCTCATGTATTCATTGAATTCTCGTTTTTTTTTCTTTTATTGTGTTGTTCGTGTAGCCAATGTTAAAGGTATACATTATTCCTAGTTACACGACAGAATAATGTCTTCCAAAATGGGTAGGGATGTAGAAGTCTAAATACCTCCATGCATTAGTACATACATAAATACACTGACAGAGCCTCGTGTCTCCCCTCTCCTTTATTCCAAATTCGCCTTTTCGCATCGAATCCCCTTCACCCCTTTTCGCGCCTTCGGGATAACCAAATTCGCTGCCGGCCAGACAGTAAAATGTCTGCGTCAAAAGATACCTGCCAGCCGACAAAGGCCCGAGTTTCTTTGCGCCGTCATAAATCTGCGACTTAGACGAGGAAAGTTCGGATGGCGCCAAAGTGTGAATGTTTGGCATGTCCTGGCGGCAGACGAAAAGTCTCTACGAGCGACGATAAGAATTTTATGAGAATCCGTTGGTCTCTCTCGATTTTAGCTCTTGAGGGAAATAAAAGAGGAAATTCTCCCTGGAGTCGGGCAGAAGATCTTGGACCTACGTTGTGTGTGGAGCTAGTCCCACAAAGGAAACAGTTCGCCCGTTGCAAGGAAGAAACTTCTAGGAATTTGTTGTTGTTATCACGACACTTGTAGGTGCTAAACTTCTCACAGACCGCCCCTCCCCCTTGAAAGTCAAAGGTTGTACAGTACCTCTCTCTGCGGATAATCCTAAACGTGGCTAGGTAATCATTTTTGGCTACCCACTCCAGGTTCCAATAATCGGAACGGACGCTTCGAGGAGAAAAAATCCGATTTGAGTCACAGTTTGACTCGCCTTCTCGATCTGGCCTAGGATCATTATATCAGGACACCGATCTAGGATTACCCCCCACATTCGAAAAACCTCGAAGGACCGGGCTAAGTGCGAACATCGTCAGAAGAAGAAGTCATTCACCGTCATTCTCTAAATACTTACGAACTCAAAGGTATCGTTAAAGTGAATTATCCCCTCCCCTAACCTTACCAGTTTAATTGTTAACTAGAATTTTCCTCCCGAGCTCATAACCTCGAGTATTACAAGTGATTAATTCAGTGCTTATTTCCGTGATATTATTCAATTCATTCTGCCGGGTGCAATTAAGACGCAAGCACCCTAGTAAGTAGATTTCAAATGTAATCCTCACGACATTATATAGATTTACCAATTCAGTGCTAAGATTAATCCTATTTATACATATATATGCTATTTCACTTTTCCAATTTATGTATACTAAAGTTTATTTTTGTATGTGTTTTAACTATTTTGGACGATCTTTTGGCAATTGATAAGCAATCCATTCGGCTCAATTCTCAATATTACATAAGTCTACCCATGACTTCCTTTTACTGAGTAAGAACACATTCAAGAGATCATTATCTTAATTTTGATCAAAAGGGAAACACCGGGGCTATTCTTATTCACTGGATGTGGCTACGGTAGGTGTATTGGCTACACTTCACCCCTACTTTACCCTGGTGCGGAATTAAAATAGATGCCAAGGAAGTGAGACTGGGATTACCCACTCACTAACCCTCGATATATATATATATATATATATATATATATATATATATATATATATATATATATATATATATATATATATATATATATGCATACATAGATACATTTGGGTGGCTCCTATTTTAAACCTTTCAAATTTAAAATTACTTTCACCCAACCCATCATCACCTAATCTTTATCTCAAATGGGCTATATTTAGGTGGATTCATAGGCCCTACAGCTTCAAAATTCACGAATAAATTATATTTCCAATCTAAAGCCTTTATAATTCACTTGAAAACTTTGTTTGAGAAAATAATCATTATATTTGAACGTGAATTTTATTTACAGCAAATTTTGTTATTCCAATTTTAATTTATAATTAATACCATCATTTTAAAATGACAATGATAACATACTGACAATACTGTAATAAGTTACCAGATTTTACTTCTTCAATAAGCCACTTTCGGTAACACTTAGGTACTTTTTTCTGCCTTCTCCAACACTGCACAATGAATTTCTTTATCGTCCTTGGTTAGTATGTTAGGATACTTTTGTATTAGTTTCACTCATCTCTCACCTATGTCGTTAACTACTACAATGCTTTTCAATAAATTAAACCAACGATGGAAGTTGACATCATCATTCCATGCAAATGGGCGATTTTTAAGAAAATTTGTATTTATTAAAACTCTTAAGAAACCTCTTCGATTCATATGAGATGAAGCCGAGAATTCTTTTTTTTTTAGACAGTTGAGGTCATTATTGATAATAATGCATTTTTTATTCAGTTTTATACATCTCTATCTTCTCTAGTCATCATAATAGTAGGCATTTTTTGATTAATGTTTAGTGGAACTTCATCAAAGAATCCGAATGCCGCAGTTTGTGTCAACAGATGTTAAAAATGATTGGCAATTTTTTCACCGCAGTTTCTTGCAGTTGTTTCGAAAGCAATACATGTATTTATTTTGCTATGTCACCATTTTTCACTGCTTGGTAAACCACTACTGCTCGATCTTCTCCTTTAGATGTTGAAATTTTAGAAGCGCCTAATAATAGTTCTCTGCCGTGAAAGTGACAATTATTGCCAGACTAGTCTATCAATCTTTACCATGCCACAAAGCTGGAAATTGCTTACCATCCCAAAGTAACACTTAAAGGTTGTAATCCGCTGCAATAAATTTTCCTTAAATTTGTCGACGTTGAAACCAAGTGCAATTAATATAATATATTAGTATTACAGTTGAAAGTTTCTGCTGCACCTATTAAAACACATATTATACATATATCGAATACAGGTAATTCTCAAAAAATAATTATTTAATTCATTATTATACCTTAGCTGACGTCCAAAAATTACAATAAACCACATTTCATAATTATCTGATGTGTGTAAAAAAATCGGATTTGAGAGAGTTAGTGCTCACTGGTGTGTGAGATGCTGTTCTATGCTTGCTCCCTTTTTGCTTTGTAACTATAGCTATGGTGCCAATGACCTTCAGCGGGTAATGGTGCACAAAGTCAAGGTGATCAGGCAGTCGGCGAACGGAATACTCCTTTGTGAGAAAGGACTGTCTGGTAGTTTGCTACGCTATGCAACCCAGCGTTAAAGGATAATTCTTGAAAAGGGTTTGATCATGGAAGAATGGCGGTGATCCTAAGTGATCACAGCAATTCAATGTAATTTGCTTGCATGGCTTCGAAACCGGGTACGATGCAGTGGCGGAGAGCAAAAGGAGGAGTATGGTTTTAGCTTTATTCAAAATACAAGATTTGCTCAGAATGCTTGTTGATCTAAAGTTTACAAGGGTTTTATATGCAAAGATGACGGCTCATCTCCAAATAGGTTTACCAATAGGATACTTCCCTAGGAGGACCTAGGGGCTAATTTAATGGAAGTCTTCCAACCCTATATTTCGTGGGAGGAGTTTTCACAGATATTTTATGTGGATCTATCAATGCTAACCTAAGAAGGTCAGGTTAATATCCAGCATTGCCTATTTATTTGCTACTTTTATGACCAGTGGGTGGGCATACACACTCTCCTAATCTATATTAGAAATGGGTGGCACTGGGGAATAGAAAAAGATTTTTTTTATAGTATAAAAGATTCCTAAGTATTTTTTTTGAGCAGTGCTTTCGTTATTTTTGCTTACATGGCATATTCTTGCAGCAATACCATCGAGAGGTGGAAAGGTTAATTACAAAATTTATTAAACCCGAGAGAGTTGGACATTGAGAACATCTGAGCTTTTGCCACTGTTTGGCTTTCGGGCTAATTTTGCTGTTGCATCACATACGGTCGAAAAATCAATTACTATGTTGGGTTATATATGAGAGACTGGGATAAATAACAGCTGAGCTTTGAAAACTAAATACTAACTTTGTGAACTACTAAGCGTTTAATTCGTATCCGTCTATCTATTATCTATCGATCTATCTAATTATATGCAAATGCGTATTTTTCCAGGTATGAAAGTGAGAGGCGGGCTTCCCGTTTCATCTAACTATGCTATAGTTACTTTCTTTGTTAAGGCACTTAACACACTACTCCCTTTCAAAAGAAGTGTGGAAACTCTGGTTCTTTACTCCGCGTTGCACTTCCATATTATTAATTTAATAATAGAAATTTATATATAGTATGATTTCCAAAATATGTGACAAGCAGCTAGTCAATAACAAACTCAACATAGTTTTCATACAAATTAATTGAACAAAATGATACTTTGGGAGTAAGATAATTAAAAAAATATTTTTTTAAATGATATTCTAATACTGGACTCTACTTTCGACTGATAAGCTTAAGTTTCGCTAACGAGGGTTTTTAGCTATTACAAGTGGTCTTTGGGGTCGAAGTGGATTTTAGCGAGGGATAAACATTTAAAATCAACAATATAATAATCATAGTTATCTTAATAGGGTTTTTGCTTTCGGAGAACATATTTGGGGGAATTTTACCATTTTTAGCGGATAATGATGTTTTGTATGTGGGGTCGCCTTTTTGGTCGTCGATGGAGGTGATGGGGGAGACAGGTCTCGGACTTCAGGAGGTTCCGGCGTTCTTAGACAGATTTTAGTTGGCAGTAGGCCTACTGCTCAGAGAAGTTCTTCCTGTAAAGACGAAAGGTGTCTCCCGAATTCCGGAGTGAGTGACGGGAATGGTAGTTTTTCGTTTTCAAGTGATTTGACGTACCAAAGTTTTGACGTGTCGGTTCGGTTAACAGGCTGGTTCGCTTCAGATGGGGCGGGTTTCCTCGTGAATAATTATACTGGGGGTGAATCTCGTTGGGGATAGGCGGATCGAGCATTGGGGCATCCCCTTTTGGAAATGGTCGCTTCTGGGGCTATTTATAGATGATCTTCATACACTACTAGTTTTGTGCGTTTTAGGTCCTTAAGATCGAGGATTTCGCCCGGATTTTTGCCGAAGTCTCCTTATTTTATATGGTTCATCCCATTTGGGGTATAGTTTCGCATTAGTGTTTGAGGATACGAAGCTTTTATTATAGCATTGCATCCCGACGAAGATGGCACGTGGGGGTGAATCCTTTTGGTGTTGTTGCTGCTCCATTTGGGTATTACGTTGGTTTAGTTCCCTTTGAACAAGATCAAGAATTTTAAAAGCACGCTCTGTTAATTCATTTTCGACGTCTGTGTTGTAGGATCGTGCACCGTATTCAGGGTTCAAAGCGACCTCCGAGTCAATTATATTGAAAGGGAAGAGTTTGTCATAGTGAAATAATGCAAAGTAGGGTGTATCTCTAATTGCTACCTGATACGCGCCCTTGATGGCAGTCTGGGCGAGAGAGGGCTAGACATTCATTCCAATAGGCTGAGATTTCTACTATTGATCGGAAGAGATTCAATTAATTTCCAATTTTGCCGTTGCACCAACCCATTTGAGGTGGGGGGGGAAGGGGAATATGTGCACCTTGGTTATGCTGCACAACCTACAGATTTCTTTCATTAATTTTTAAGTAAAGTTGGCAGCGTTTCCAGAGATCAGTACTTCGGGTGCGCCGTGGGTTTTGATGATGCAATTACGAGAGCTTTGACAACTGTTTCAGCTGTTTGGTCAGGATTGGCTACCAGTTCAGTATAACGAGTAAAGTGGTCACTAAATACCCTTTATATTTATTGTTACTTGATGTCTTCCTAAGAAGTCCTAAAATATCCATGCTGGTCCTTTTCCAGGGATGGTATGGAAGTGTAAATGTATCGCGTAAGAAAGATTACTTAGCCTAGCTAAAACTAAGAAAGTGGAACAAATGGACATTCAGAAACATCTAATTTTTTAGGAAAAGAATTTCTTGCATACGTTTGTACTGGTCTCTTGTGTATTGGAACAAGTGCCAAACATTCATGAACAGGGATATCATTAAACATTGGGCTATTCACCCATTCGCTCAATGTTCTGAATCATTTTTGAGGAAATTGTTATGGTTGTAAATATATAAACCACGGTCAACACTATCTAACGGAGCATATTTTTTATGGGTTTCGGCGTATCTCGTCTCCGAATTAAACTGTTCTTCGGCCATCACCGGCTTTGAGAAAAATAAACCTTTTGAAAGAGCACCACTTTTGCCGGTTCCTAACATTTAAATTTCCAGGAGCAGCATTTATTTAGCTTCTTTTAAACTAGAAATCTTTAGAGCAGCCCTTTCTTGGCTCTCTATCCTTAAACCAAGGATTCTTCGTGGATACCTTTCCTGGTTCTCCAATATAGTTTCTACTCTGGTGGCAGAGCTCATTCTGACTATTAATTACCTCAATCATACGCGATCCACTATATAATACCTCACCAAAAATTCACCCATCATCGCTATGGCCGATTGTCCCTGCGATAAATATTCCCCCGTTTATCTATCCCTTTTCTATAATATATAACCCATCCTCAGATTCAGTAGTTCCTGCATTTCCTCAGTTTATTTTTACATTTCTACGAGCTCTTTCTTGGGGCTGTATTTCTAAATTTTCTGGGACGCACACTTCTACTCAGATTTTAGTTTCCACTGTGGGCTCTATTGGTATTTGCACCAAACTACAAGCTAAATTATTTTTAAACACAATCTTCTTTCTCACGGATCGTTACATGACCATAATTTCCTATACTAGTGTTAACTGGGATCATCACACGATTCCCCTAATTTAACCCTACATTTGAGGAATGTGACACTTCATTTTCTGTGATTCAACTCATGGACTCCAATTTTTTCCATAGACTCAACAAGAATCGTCAATGGCTCTCGTAGCCCATCCTTAATAGAACAAGTGATGACTCTCGTAGTCCATCGTTTATAGAACTAGGCGATGGCTCTCATGGCCCATCGTTTATAGAACAAGGTAATGGCTCTCGTAGCCCATCATTTATAGAACAAGGTGATTTCTCTCTTAGCCCATCGTTTATAGAACAAGGTGATGGCTCTCTTGGCTCATCAAGCAACACATTCATGTCGTTTAGTCGTCGCACACGACTGTTAGTTTCATCCTTAGACATTTGCGAGACCTTTTTATCCGGAAAACTGTCTGAAAAGGCATCACTCAACTCGGGTGCCTCTGTGCCCTCAAATAGCTGTGTGGGTCTATCGTCCTCCTCGGGGTTCGTTTTACTTGACTCACGTAAATATTGTGCTTGACCATTGTCGTCGGCCAACGCATCTGTATTTCTTCTACCTTGAACTCGCTTACCGGCTGGGTATATTTACCAAGCATTTTGGTTCATAAAGTCCATCCCCAATAAAAAATCAGTTGAAAAGGCAACCTTATTGACTACAATTTGAACTATGATTAGGTGCGCATCATCATCCACACGTAAATAAAATTCTAGCTCAGCAAAAGTAGGGATTTAGCTTCCTTGCGCGTTGGTCAGTCATCTAACGAGAGATTTGGTGATATGATGCCTTCCTGGGTACCAAGTTAGCAATTTATTCACAAATGCTTGTTTTACTAAGGAACTTACCGCTCCGGTATCTACCGTATTGGTAGCCGGCAATTGCCTTACTCGTCCTCTTACTACTAGTTATTGTAATGGGTTTATTGGTACTAGAGTAATGGGAAGGGATTTACTTAATACTGAGAATCTCCTTCGTCTGGAGGAGAGCCTCTCTCAAAAGAGGTTTCCGTATAGCGTGGGAAGCAGTAGGAATATCTTCTCGTTCGGACCCAACTACACGAATATTCTTTCTACTTGACCCTACAAATCTATTCTCTGTTCGATCGGTACGGGTTCGTTGTGGTGGTTTCGATGGAAACCTCATTGGATTCCTCAGTGCTACAGGTGCTTGGGTGTAACTTTTGCATTTTTGGCTTTTACTTCTCTTGTGTCCGTCCTCACGGCATACCGCACAGTATGGGGGATTCCTACAATCAGCAGCATAGTGTCCTTTGACCTCACAATTATGACACCTAGGGCTTTCTCTTCTTTGTATCATTTGGTGTCAAACTCGATCACAGTTAAAACACCTCTCTACCCTGGGAGTGTTTGCATGTTTATCATTCGCATACCCGGCTTCGTATCTGGTTTGGGTTCGTTGAGCGGGTGTACGAGCTTGCGCATGTATATATCGAGTACTTTGAGCTAAGTAGATATGGCTGTTTGGGTCCTGTGGCTGTTGACCACAAGCCTTTGATTAATCTTCTCTCGTTTTGTTTAATGCAATGTTAACATCCTCATCTAACTTAATTTCATTCTGAAATTACTTTTGTGCAACAGGGGAAATTTTTGTGTAAATTGTAGTTGCAGCTAATAGATTCCATAGCTCCTTCATATTACTACGCCGGAAGTTTAATAGGCTTCAACAGCTTTAAGGTCTTTCCCGGCTTCAGAGAGAATACTGCAGCTAATCGAGTCAAGGGCTGTCATTAATTTGTTTATAATGATGGCGGAGCGCCTCTTTGAAAGCTTGCCATGTTGTGGTATTTTTTTTAAACTAGCTTGGTATTCAATAGCCAGATGAGCATTTCCCTCTGTTTCGTATACAAACCGTTTGGCCTCTGTCATTGTCTTGGTCCTTTCGAACTAACGTGGGTTCCGGTGGATGTATTCTTCTATCTCAGTAAACCATGTGTTTAAGTGAGGTTCTAGCAGATGCTTTGTTGTCCCGGCCGATGAAGAAGGTTCGAAAAGGTCTCTGTCTGTCTGTCTGTCTGTCTGTCTCTCTGTCTCTCTCTCTCTCTCTCTCTTTCTCTCTCTCTCTCTCTCTTTCTCTCTCTCTCTCTCTTTCCCTCTCTCTCTCTCGTTATTTTGGAGAAATCCGGGTATATATGCGCCCTCTCAAGGATTACCCGCTGATTCGCTCGAACGACGCTCTCACCCGAGAAGTGTTTAGTGGCGGTCGCGTGCCTTGGAAGAGTTGGAAATCACACTCCTAACTTCGGGTCAGGAAAAAAAGTATATTGAGGCAACGTCGGCCTTTCTCAACCGCCTTCGGATCAAGGATTGGAGAAGCCGTCCACCGAAGTTCTTCTGGTGACCTCTTGAGGACAAGAGGCCCAATAGCTCGCTCAATCCAAGTTTGGAGAAGTCCCTTCCCCCCCCCCTCCGAAGTTCTTCTCTTGACCTATTGAGGCCAAGAGGCCCAATAGCTCGCTCAATCTTGAGGTTGGAGAAATCCTCCCCCCCCCCTACGAAGTTCGTCCGGTGACCTCTTGAGGACAAGAGGCCCGCACCTCACCAAATCAGAGTTTGGAGAACGTAGCATCACCCTTTTCGGGTTCCAGTCTATACCCGTGAGTAATCAAGGTTACCAAGCCCCCCCATCAAGTTAGCCCCGCTTTACTCTAGAGGTTTAAAGGAACTGAATCTCTTACCACTCCAAATCTCCCATTATAATCAGTTAATAACTCTGGTTACCCAATCAGTATTCGGAACCTAATTCCGTCTTATTCTTGTATACATATGTATATATATATATATATATATATATATATATATATATATATATATATATATATATATATATATATATATATATATATATATATATATATATATATATATATATATGTATATATATATATATATATATATATATATATATATATATATATATATATATATGTAGATATATATATATATATATATATATATATATATATATATATATATATATATATATATATATATATATATATTGTGTACTCTTTATCCAGTGTTTATTAAAATCTATTTTTGTCGTTGTGTTTGGAATATTCCTTGGTCACGCAGCCGCAGCTAAGTATTCAAATCGCACTTTTAAAACAATAACCTTTGTTGCATTGCTTAGCCAACCTTAGAGCTTGTGTGCGTATATTCCCGTACAATTAGCCATACTTCGACAATGAAATATTAAGGTGCCACTACAAATAAAGTTAGCCTAAATGCCCTTTGCGCTCAAAGGTCGTACCTGCAAGTTGCGTCGTTTTCTCGACGTATTCAACCAGTGTGGTTTCGTGGTAATTTGATTTCGTTAATCTTCAGGCCTCGAAGATTCTTTTAAAGTTGTCTCGCAGTCCGCACTCTGGCTGTAAACTGGCAGAAGGCCACTGTGTCCCGCGATGGCCTCAGAGATGTAGTCCTTCAAAAGGTTCTGAGCTAGAGCCTCACTGTTGTGCTCTTTTCTTGCCTTGTAACTATGGCTATGGTGACAATGACCCTAGGCAGGTAGATGGGGCAGAAAATCAAGGTGATCAGGCAATCAGCGCAACGGAATCCTTCTTTGTGAGAAATGACTGCCTGGTAGTTAGGTATACGGTGCAATCCGACGTTACAGGATGATTCTTGCAAGGGGTTCGATCGTGGAAGAAGGGCGATGATCCTAAGTGATTACAGCAATTCGACGTAATTTGCTTGCCAGTCTTCGAAACTCTGCACGACGCAGTGGCCGAGAGCAAAAGAGCAGTATGGCTTTAGCTTTATTCAAACTAGATGATTTTCTCAGAATGCCTCTGATCTAAAGCTTACAAGGGTTTTAATGAAAAGGTGGGGCTCACCTCCAAAGGGATTTACCAATAGGATACTACATACTTATGAGGAGCTAGGGGCTAATTTAATGGAAGTCTTTCAATCATGTATTACGTGGGAGGAGTTTTATTCGTACCCGTCTATTCATTATCTATCGATCTATCTGTCTATCTAATTATATGCAAATGCGTATTTTCCCTAAGCATAAAAGTGTGAGGCGGGCTTCCCATTTCATCTAGCTAGTCTAGTTACTTTCCTTTGTTAAGACACTTAACAATGCTGTTATTCATTATCAATGTTGTATAAGAACCATTACTCATCAATGCCCTTTTCTCAGACAACTCAGAGGGAGCAATTTAGGTTAGTCCCCCCCCACACGAAATTTGTAGCCTGGATCCGCCACTGACTTAGTTTTTAACCATATTGAAAACATTCTCATGGGCAACATCAACTAAATCGTCTAATTATCGAAGAATTTTCCTCTTTTATTCGTTTCCACATTTGATTTTCTACTCCTCTATTATAAATCTCGCCTTCTTTATTCAATGATTTAACTTTTCCAATTAAAATATCAGTTCTCTTCGGACACTTGATGGATAGCCAGTCCAGGAAACTACACACTACCATGAATTTAAAAGGAGTAGTAATTTAAGCAAAGAACTCGTGGATTACGCCGCAAAAGACACGGAAAATCTGGATGACCAAGCACCTATCATGATGGAACGTAGCCTACCCCTACACTCTTAGTTACGTTCGACCGTGACTGACTCCCTCAATCGGTGCGTGTTGGGTGTTATCGCTACAGGGTGACGTTGTTAAGTGCCTTAACAAAGAAAAGTAACTATGGTATATTTAGATGAAACGGAAAGTACACCTCTCACTTTCATACTTAGGAAAAAACACATTTGCATATAATTCGATAGACAGATATATCGATAGATAATTGATAGATGGATACAAATGAAACTCATAGTTCATAAAGTTTACATTTTGTTTTCAAAGCTCAGCTGTGTTTATCCCAGTTTCATGTTTAACCCAACTTTTTAATTGCTATTTTGACCATAGATAATGTAACAGAAAAGTTTCGCCGTCTAAGAATGCCATAGCCCAAACAATGCTAAAATCTCAGAAGTCCAATATCCTACTCTCTCAGGTTTAATCATTTCATTAATGAATCTTTGCAACTTTCGATGGTATTGCTGCAAGAATCCAGTAAACAAAATAAAGAAAACACTGCTGAGAAAAAATTCTTAGATCTGATATACTATAAAAAAAAATCCTTTTCTATTCACCAGTGCCACCCACTTCTAAGATAGGTTAAGAAGGTTGTAAGCACGCCTATTGGTCGTAAAAATTAGCAAATAAACTTGCATAGTTGGATAGCAACCTGTGAAAACTCCCACGTAATATAGGATCATAAGATTTTTATTAAATTAGCCCATAGCTCCTCCTTGAATAGTATCCTATTAGTAAGCTCCTTTGGAGGTGAGCCCCACCTTTGATAATTTAAAACCATTGTCAACTTTAGGACAAGCATTCTGATCAAATTTTGTACTTTGAATAAAGCCGAAAGCCATACAGCTCATTTTACTCTCCGCACTGTGTCGTACTGGGTTTCGAAGACTGGCAGGCAAAACGTTGTAGACACTCAAGGCAACACAAGCATTACGTTGAATTACCGTGATCACTTAGGATCGCACGCCCTCTTTCACGATCGAACCCCTTGCAAGAATCATCATTTAAAGTTAGATTTCACCGTGTACCAAACTACAGGCAGTCCTTTCTCACCAAGAAGGATTCCGTTGCGCCGACTAACTAATAACCTTGATTCTGTCCCCCATCTAACGAGTAAGGGTTATTAGAGTTGTAGGGGAATCGTCACTCCCCCCCCTCCCCTGTTCTCTTGTGGTGGAGTCACGAGGTGGTTACCGCAAGGACATCCGGCCCCAGGCACCGGCGGGTCAAGTGCGTAACCGCAGCGCCGACCTAAAGGTTAAAATGCAAGATCTCCCCCAGGAGAGTGAGATTCAATTTCACGTCAAATAAGAAATTGGAGACGTGTTTCTCCGAAGCTCGAAGGCTAACGAGGAGCCGATGTAAGACTTGGTGGGAAAAACCGTTTGGCATAAGAACCCTCCTGGGGCCGTCCTCAAGCCCTTCCCCCCTTACCACTCCCCCAGTGGGGTGACAAGGTATAAATGAGGAACACTGAGGAAAATCGTGGTAGTATACGTCAGTCTCTAGGTGACGAAGTCCCCGAATTAAGATCGGGCTACCGAGACTGGAGAGGTAGATTACTTGGCTCACCAGACCAAGAAGTACCCTGCAAGAGAGGCAGGGCTACCTACCTTAAGGGGCTAAGAAGCAGCTCATCCTCGAGCTAGACCCTGGTTATCAAACCAAACGCTAAGTTAACTTTGTTAAGTTCAACTTACTCTCGCCAGAGAGACTCCTTATATCCTGGTGCATATTAAACACCAGGGGTATTCCTCATCCTTGAGGAATTAAGAAAAGAAGAAGGAAAAGGATCCCCCTCGAGCCCGTTACTCAGTGGCCACACCGAACTCATAAGTTAACTTGGTTGAGGAACTAAGTTCAACTTATTCTCGTCAGAGAAACCCCCCTCCGTTATACTCGCCCTTGAAGAAGACTGGAACTAGGAAGAAGCTCATCCTCGAGCTAGTTCCTGGTTACCAAACCGAACTTTAAGTAACTTATTCTAGTCAGCGAACCTCCCCCTCATCGATCCTCGCCCTTGAAGAAGACCCTCCCCGAGTTCAGTCCTCGTCCATGAGGAATTAAGTAACGAAAGAGAAAAGCTCCCCCTCGAGCTCGTTACTCGGTGGTCACACCGCACTCCAAGTTAATTTGGTTTAAGAACCAAGTTTGACTCCCTCACGCCAGAGAGACCACGACTATCTTGGTGCCGCATAAAGCACCGTAATTGTTCTCGTCCTTGAAGAACTTCCCCCCGGACTACCCAGCTGCTTCTCTCACCAAAAGGACATAGTGATCCCGCCTACCTACATCTAAACAGGCGGCACGCGTCGTGAGAGAATAACATTCCTGAGGGATTTAAACTCCAGTTGAGTCCGTAAGCCTAAATCTTATATATTGCTAGGTGTAGAAAAATGAACCAATCTTAGAGGGTCAAACTAATTGAATTAATTTTTGTTTATGATAATATTCAGAATATTGCTGTAGTTAATGTTTAAATGTTGTGTATTTAATTGTTAAAGTTAAAATATAAGTTTATTTTGGGAATTATTGTGCGTTTCTCTATATCCTTACGTGTTTCCATTGGCTCTCTTCTTTAAGATATTAAAATATCAATATATTAGCACTCTTAACACTCTTAAAACAAAAAAAGGGGGGCATTCTACGACAAGAGTCATAACTCTAGTTACAAGGCCAGAAGAATGGGTATAAATCACGTAAACAACGTTATGCATGCCTCTCCCGACAAGCTTTTAATACTGTCAACGCTTTAGCCAGACTAATCGCTCCTGCAGACATGTCAAATCGGGCCAAACAGAAATTTTGGCAATCATGAAAGCATCTTAGTTGAAATTTCTCTGGAATATAAGCCTGTCGCAAATTTATGAGGCATTTTAATTACCCAAGGATTCCCTAAGACGAACCAACCGACAACGTTTCAATTTCCCTTATACAATGGGACGAGAAGAGAAGTTTTCGGAAGGCCTTCCACTCAATTGTGTAACCTTGTGTCAATCGGTTGTATGCGCGTTCGCAATTTGATCACTACTCTATCCCATTTGATTAAGTCTATTTATTTTGTTCTTGTTTTCTTCATTAGTTTGCCTTTCCTATTCTAAACGCTTTAGATTGTATAATCAAGTTCCATTGCCGGAGATTGTTCCCATACGTCTTGTGTTGCGGATAAAACTAACTGTATAAAGTGTATATAATTAGAATCAAGCATTGTAAATATCATTTAATACTAAGACACTTGTATATTTAACCCATTTATAGGTAAATATAAACTTAAAGGATTCATTGCATCTTTCCTCCTTAAGCAGCCCAAAAGCTTATAATTTGGCTTTAGCGCTTTGTCAACTTGTATAGTTAGATAATTAAATTCGTACATTCGTGCCGAAACTTGGGACCTTTAATCAAAAATAAGTTTGGTTAAAACTAGGGGGGGGACAGAGCAATAAGTACCCATCTTAATAAAAATCTATATCTTCTTTGGTTGTTGATAAGGCTCTCGATTGCGACACTTTCTATTCCCAGATAGAGGAGTTAAAGTACCATTTTGCCAAAACTTTATCATTAGATGAACATATTAAAAGAACTTTATGAGAATGATTTGGAAAAGGAAATCTTGGAGGCCTCCACGCGTAATATTGAGATTAAGCGGGGAATCTATATAGGCGAAAAATGTTTGAAACACAAATTAGTTGAACCATCTAAGGCTTCTAGTTCAGCGAGCGAAATTAAACTGCCTAAAATTAACCTACCAATATTTTCAGGAGACTTTCTCCAGTGGACAAATTTCCACGATTTATTCTATAATACCTTTCATGTTATGAATATTTCGAATTCACAAATGTTTTCACATCTTCTGGGACAATTAAGTGGAGACGCATTGCGCCTACTTGATGGGTTTACCATTTCTGGGCATCATTATGAAGAGGCTTACGAATTGCTCAAAGGTACGTACGGCGATAAACGGCGAATCATTCAATCTCACATTTACTGAATTTTAGATTTAGAAGGACCAAAATGTAATTATAAGTCCCTCTCGGACTTTAGGGCATCTTCTGAGTGTCATTTGAGGAGCTTAAAAGCTCTTGGTTTGAATATTGACGCTGCAGGGTTTTTTTATCATAACGCTATTGACACGTAAATCGCCATCTGCCGTAAGAGATCAAATAAATAAGTCCCTTAAAGATGAATCTGAACATTGGCATTTGAATATCTTTCGAGAGGCCTTGGATCAAGTGATTAAATTGTTACAGCATAAGTGCAAGCAATTAGGATGTGAAAAACTTTCAGATCCTCGAGTGAAAAGACAATTTTCCACGTTTAGCGTTACGGGGCAAAATCTAACTCAAGGTAATAGGTGGAATAAGGTTACTATTGAACCCCCAAACTTTCCTCCGCCCAAACGGTGCGCACTGTGTAACAATCCCCATAAGGTTTATGCATGCCAGAAATATGTTTCTCCTTCTGATAAACTAAATCAAGCCAAAAGGTTGAAATTACATAATAATTGTTTACGGTCGAATCCCTACAATAATGAGATGTAAAAAAAAAGACCATACAGGTTTGTGCCTTTCCTTATATGAGGATAAAAATAAATGTAATACAATGGATCTCAAACAGGAAACAGAATCTAATTCCAATACATTATTCTCGAATTATTTCTCCGCTACTGGTCTACCAATAGCCTAAGTCATGGTGGCAAGATTTAAAAAAACAAACCTATCTTAGGTTTCTATATGACGAACGTTCTCAAAACTTTCATTAATAAAAATTTAACAAAACGCTTGCAGTTAACAGTTTGTCGTAAAGTTACTGTATCTATAAATGGGTTCAACCAAGAAGGCATAGCAAAGTTATACGAAGAGGTATGGTGTTATGTAAAAACTAATGATGGACCAGTAAATATTAAGGCTCTGGTAATCGACAAGGTTTCTGATGACCTTTATATGCCTGGGTTGAGCAAAGCAAAGGCAACAATTGCAGAATTAAAGGTGAGAACTAGCCGACCCGCATTTAGGTGATTCGGTTTCAAATATATCCTTTTTGATAGGTGGAGATTTCTACCATAAATTTGTAAATGAAATAGTTCATAGGGAAGATGTAACTTACTTAAACTCTAATGTGGGTGCTATGCCTGTCGGTCATTTACCTCCCGCTAAGGAAAGATCTAAATTCCTAACATGGGGAGTAGCCGTATTAAAGGCAAACGTAAAAGACCTTGAGGAACTTTATGACCCAAGGGCTATCTATATCTCCCAAAGATGATATCCAGGTCATATGGGATATGGATTCATTGGGACTTATCCATAAAACTTTAGCCTGATTTAGTTTATTAGAAGGACAAACATATTTCTAGCATGCATTTACTTTATGGAGATTGCTTGGGGGTTCAATAGTAACCTTATTCCACCTATTACCTTGAGTTAGATTTTGCCCCGTAAAGCGAAACGTGGAAAATTGTCTTTTCACTCGAGGATCTGAAAGTTTTTCACATCCTAATTGCTTGCACTTATGCTGTAACAATTTAATCACTTGATCCAAGGCCTCTCGAAAGATATTCAAATGCCAATGTTCAGATTCATCTTTAAGGGACTTATTTATTTGATCTCTTACGGCAGATGGCGATTTACGTGTCAAGAGCGTTATGATAAAAAAAAACCTGCAGCGTCAATATTCAAATGACACTCAGAAGAAGCCCTAAAGTCCGAGAGGGAGTTAGAATTACATTTTGGTCCTTCAAAATCTAAAGTTGAGTAAATGTGAGTTTTAATTATTCACCGTTTATCGCCGTACGTACGTTTGAGCAACTCTTAAGCCTCTTCATAATGATCCCCAGAAATGGTAAACCCATCAAGTAGGCGCAATGCGTCTCCACTTAATTGTCCCAGAAGATGTGAAAATATTTGTGAATTCGAAATATTCATAACATGAAAGGTATTATAAAATAAATCGTGGAAATTTTTCCACTGGAGAAAGTCTCCTGAAATTATTGGTAGGTTAATTATAGGCAACTTAATTTCACTCGGCGAAAAGAAACCTTAGATGGTTTAACTTCGTTTGAGTCTTTCAAACATTTTTCGCCTATATAGATTCCCCGCTTAATTTCAATATTACGCGTAGAGGCCTCCAAGATTTCCTTTTCCAAATCATTCTCATAAAGTTCTTTTAATATATGTTCATCTAATGATAAAACTTTAGCAAAATGGTACATTAACTGCTCTATCTGGGAATAGAAAGTGTCGCAATCGAGAGCCTTATCAACAACCAAAGAAGATATAGATTTAATATGATGGGTACTTGAGCTCTATGTCCCCCTCTTGTTTTAACTAAACTCATTTTTTATTAAAGGTCCCGGGTCTTGGCACCAATGTACGAATTTAATTATCTAACTATACATGTTTACATGGCGATAAAGCCAAATTATAAACATTAATGCTGCTTAAGGAGAAAAGAGGCACTGAATCCTTTCACTTAATATTTACCTATGAATGGGTTAAATTTATAAGTCTTAGTAATA
Source organism: Ceratothoa steindachneri (assembly GCA_963969495.1). Taxonomy (NCBI): domain Eukaryota; kingdom Metazoa; phylum Arthropoda; class Malacostraca; order Isopoda; family Cymothoidae; genus Ceratothoa; species Ceratothoa steindachneri. The sequence goes on from CAXAKS010000359.1 coordinate 158,388, forward strand.
AATTATATTTACACTGCTTAAATCTAATTATATACACTTTACACAGAGTTAATTTTACCCGCAGCACAAGAGTAAGGGGAACAATCTCCTGCAATGGAAATTGATTATACAATCTAAAGCGTTTAGAATAGGAAAGGCGAACTGCTGAAGATCACAAGAACAAAATATATAGATTTATCAAATGGGATAGAGTCGGGGGTGTTTTGTTTTTTAAATATCTCATCTGGCTACTAACTTCTATGGCATAAGTCGCCGAACTCAAGCTAGCTTCAATCTAGGCTATATTAAAAGTCAACTTAAAAAAACAAAAAAAAAAACAAGAAATAAAATAAAATTAAAGAAAAACAAACAAATTTTAAAAATCTAATAAAGCGAGCTCCTTCGACGGGGGAGGGCGCAACCTCCCCCAGCGAAGAAGAACGCGATCCATAGTCAAATATTAAATAACTGGTAAAAGACCGGCCTCCTTCAAAAAGTCTAAAAGTCCACAGGTCGGTGTGCACGAATCCGTCCCGAGTACAAGGGACAGGCGGTAGCGACCCTGCCCATCTCGGTACTGAGAGAGGCAACGTGCGCGAAGATCGCCCAGACTGGGACATTGGACAAGAATGTGCCGAGCAGTCTGGGGGGCGAGTCAGTCGTTACAATAGGGCGCGGGTGAGCGCTCCATCGAATGGCGATGCGTCACACGAATGTGCCCTATTCAGAGACGACAGAAAGCGAACTGAAGCCTTCGCGGCATTAGGGGGGAGGTCCATGGGAACAGTCTAGGCGCAATGGCACGTAACTTTAAGTTCCCTTCGACCGTCTCCCATCTTCTTTGCCAAGCAGCCCGAAGAGCTGCCCGTATTCCTGCAATGTAGTCGGTGTGAGTAAGAGTGAAACCCTGGTCCAGTCGCAGTCTCCGCCTACTCTTTGGCACTCTCATCGGTGCGCTCATTCCCCGCAATTCCTAAAGGTCCAGGAACCTAGCAGAAGATAATATCGACATCAGCCTGGCTCGCCAAAAGTTTGGCGTCACAAAAAACACGAACCAGGGGATGCGGAGACTCCAATGCCCAAAGAGCGCTCGGGGTGCTTTGTGCGCCGCTAAAGATCACAATCCGGTCTCCGAGCCGGGCCCGTCGTGTAATCTCCCGTACCGAGTGATGTATTGCTACCAGCTTGGCAGAACCCCTCTGAATTCAAACAGAGGGGATACGGTGTGAAATCCCATCGCCTCTTGGAACTTGGAGCCATCCTCTTTGATACACTGGCACAATTACAGCGTGACACGAGGTTTGTTCCAAAAAGGTCGACGCAATACTCCTGGCGCTGTACAAGCTTTGGGAGCAGAGGCGTGGCGACAAATAAACAAATCTGGTACCCTACAGGGTGGCGTCGTTGGCAGGATCAGGGGCGCCACCGGACCGATAGCTATACCTAGCTCTCAAAGGACTTTCCTGGCCCTAAACCCAAAGGGCTTAGGGTATGACTGGCGTCTCTCGACGGCATAGGCACCGTCGAAATCAGCTGCAGATGCAGTGAGAGCAGTTATGGACTGAGGGAGGAGCCGAGCTCACACGTACAGGTTAATAATGCACTGTACACAGCGTAGAGCTAGTGACATCTCCCCAGCATCGACTAGTAGGCTCTCAATGGGGTAAGTGCGAAAGGAACCGGTCGCCAGGCGAAGGCCGGTGTGATGGATCGACCCCACCTTCTGTAATACACGCTCGGCTGCGGATGCATAAAACTCGCATCAGTAGTCGATCTTCGAACGAACAAAGGTTCGATAAAAAAGTCGGTTCAAATACAAGACCAAGGAAATGGTGTGATTCAACCACTTCTAGGCGTACCCCATTAAGAAACAATTCTCGGTTCAGGGTGAAGCCGTAATGGCAGCAGAAGTGCATCACTTAAGTTTTGGCAAAGGAAAACCGAAATCTGTGCGTTTTGACATAGCGAGAAACGCAATTCAATACCTGTTGGAGTCGAAGCTCCAGAGTTGGCATCTGAGCCGCCCCAAAAGAGATTAAAAGGTCTTCCAGGTAGAACGTAGCGAGAACATCTTCCGGCAGCACCGGTGATGCTGTTGATGCTCAGAGCAAAGAGTGTGACACTGAGGACACTTTCCTGGCTGACACCCTCTTTCTGCTCCATTATGCAGGAGATGGATACCCCTACCCGTAGACGGAATCGACGATCTCGCAAAAATTGAGATATAAACATTGGGAGGCGTCCCCTCGCCCTCATCGTGTGGAGACTCTCCATGATACCGTATCGCCATGCGGGAGCATAGGATTTCTCCAGATCGAAAAACACCGTGGCGTAGTGCTGTCTACAAATAAAAGCCTCGCAGGCGGCATTTTCCAGTCATAGCAGAGCATCCGACGTGGAGTGGAACTTGTGGAAGCCGCACTGTGCAGAAGACAGATGGCCTCCGCTGTCCAGGAAAAAGGCTAATCTAACATTTACCGATTTCTCCATCAACTTGCACACGCAAGATGTTAGAAAGATTGGGCGGAAACCAGCCGGAATAGAATGATCTCTTCCCGGTTTACGAAAGGCGAGCACGGTAGCGATTCTCCAGGAATCTGGGAGAAGACCTTCCACCCAGATCCTGTTAAACAAATCTAACATAAAGGCCATGCATCGCTCACCCAGGTGTTGAAGCATGACGTACGGGATATGGTCCGGACCATGGGCGGTGTTCACGCACAAAGCAAGAGCGCAACGCAACTTGCTCAGAGTAAAACTTTCGTTGAAATGTTCTTCACCTCTGAAGGTAAAGTCCAGTCGGCGGCCTTCCGCGACATCACGGCGTGCATTGAATGCTGGCGGAGCAGCATGCCAGCTAGAGAATGCGGAGAAAGCGGTCGTGAAGGATTCCGCTACGGACGCAAGGTTGAAGATTGTGGTACCATTCTCGTGGGTAACGGGAGGGGGGTCCTGCGAGAACTTGCCCCGAATTCTTTTGACTCGCTTCCACACCTATGCCAGAGTGGTATTCCCGTTAAGTGAAGACACGTATGCCCGCCAAGAAGAGCTGCGGGCATGCTTCGAAATATACCGGAACCTAAACCTATTTCGACGAAATTCAGAGTGAAATCGTTCGGGTGGTGCTAGTAGCGCATGTAGGCATAACGCTTCTGTTTGAGGGCCGTCTACACTCGGCCGACCACCATGGGAGTGGTCGGCGTGCAAAAAGGCCAGACTTTCTGGGAATAGTAGTCAAGCCCACGGCGATGAGGTTGCCGGAGAAGAATTCAACGGCTTCATCTACCGACCTAAACTGATCGACTGAAATAGGGAATTCAGTCATTTCCTAAAATATAGTTCACCGCGCCTGCGCCATGCACCACAGAAGTAGACTCTCAGGCGGCATCTCCCCTGAAAATGATATTTGAATGGGAAAGTGATCACTACCATGTATGTCATCGAATAGCCCCCCCCCCCTTCAAAATCAGGCTGTGCATCCGGAGAGCACAGAGATAGATCAACGCAAGAAACTGAGCGGTTTTCGGGTAGTGATGCGTAAATTTATCCACATTTAGGACACCTATCTCCAGCTCTTCGATCAGATCGGCAAGGACTTTTCCCCTGAGATTTTTTGGGTACTCTCCCCAGAGAGGATGCCTGCCGTTCAGATCTCTAAGCAAGAGAAAGAGCCTCGGCAACCGTGCCACAACGCGGTGGAAGTCCCCCGCGTCGAAGTCAGCTGACGGTGGAATGTACGCAGAAACAATAGTTTACCTCCTATCCAGGGGAAGCTGCACAGCCACTGCCTCAAAGGAGGTATCCAAAGTGAAAAGAAGAACGGCGACATCATGCTGGGTGTAAACCCCGCATCCCCCAGCCCAGCCCCCATCGCGTGGTGTTGGCGTCGCGAAAACCTTATACTCCGGGAGGGCGGGCAGGGAGCACGCGCCTAGCATAATCTCTTGCAGGAAAATAGCTAACGGGAAACGAGAGGAGACGAACCTCTGCAGCTCCTCCCAGTTGTTGCAGAGTCCACGGCAATTCTATTGAAGGAATATGCCCTCCAGGCCTAGCTCGAACAGAAGACCCTCCCGGGAACGGCCATACGCTTCCCGGAGGCAGAACCCCCGGCGCTTTTGACCGAACAATGCGCTGAAGGCGCTGTCTTCGAGGACTTATTGGGGAAGGTTGGGCTCGCCATGCGAGTCTTACTTCCTCTTCGCCTCGAAACCTTAGGCGGGCTTTACGGCTTTGGAGGTGGGGGGACCTCTTTTAGAGGATTCACTGACTTCGAGCCACCAAGCCCACCTCTATGCGTGGGCGAAGGAGCCGAAGCTCCTTTCTTTCCACCCTTCTTTCGGGGGGCAGGCTTTAAAGTCCCCGGAAGATGGCCTGGCGACCAATTTCAGGGATGTTGCCTCGTATAAGTCTAACGATTCGGTGGACGCGCGTGGCTGTTTCGCCTTACGGGGCTAATGGTCCTGCTGGGGGAAGGGATGTGAGCCCTAGGGCAGGCGAGGGCTGGGTGTGAACCTTTTGTGCGGCCAGCTTTACCAGGGGAGCGCCCAGGTCGAGTAGAACCCGCAGACGGGCTCTGAAAGGGCTCGGAAACAACCGTGCTCATTGGCATGGATGGGCGAGGAGCAGATGGTGTCTTTCTAACCATTGAGGCGTAAGACGTCCCAGGCAGAGCCAGGCGCGCCAGGACCAAGTCCTTAGCCTCGCGGAATGAGAGTCGATCCTATCCCTGAACGACCAGGATTTCTTTCTCAAGGAGATATGCACCACATTGCTTTGAATAAGCGGGGTGTTGCTCATCGCAATTGACCCACTTGGCTACACACGATTTTGACTTATCGTGTGCGGCCTTGGAGCAATTTATCACAGACTTCGGGTGATCCCGACTTTCCACGTATACAATAGCGATTCGTATGGCCGTAACGGTGACAGTAATAGCACCACCGCGGCAATGGCACGAATGCCTTCACGTGGTAGCGGTACCAACCGGCACCCACTCTCTCAGGGAGCTTGTCACAGTCCTACGTGACGAAGAGTGTAGGGGTGGGTCTCGTGGCCCCTCCCTGTTCGATCTTGACCGCCCCATGGTCGGCCAGCTCTAAGGTTATGTCCTATATCGAGTAGTCAACGAGTTCCCTCGCATAAACTACTACTTTCACAAAGTTCATGGTTGAGTGCGGCGTCACACGCATCGGGTGTCATCATCAAGTGTCCGCAGAGCACTTATCTTGGCCACCTTGGAGAGATCCGCGGCATTCGCCAAAACGCTCCTGTCCGAGAAACGGGTCACCTTCATCTTTCTACCAATTACACTAGCTAAGGTTCTCCTCTGATGGATCATGTTGCCCTTAGCCCCCATGCTGCCATCAGTGGAGCTAATAACTATAAAACGTTTGAAGCCAGCTGGCTCGAAAAGGCTGGGTAACCTCTGAGTGAGGATCATCGACGTAATCGAGGCTCCTCTCTGCGCACTTTTTCTCTTATTTTTGGATTCCCCACCCAGGCGAGCACCATGGCCGGACGTGCCGATCTTGGCTTGGTCGCGTTCAAGGATGTTAGCGGCCTCGTCCATTCCCACGGCCCCCGTGTAGGGAGAAGAGCCACAAGTCTTTTTATTCTTTTCTTATTTGTCTTTTTCTTTTTAGGAGAGGAGGGCGGGGAATGCAATGGACCCTGGGAAACCACAGGGGGAATCCTCCATTTTCTCTGTGGAGCTGCCTGAGGGCGGCTCCGTTGTTCTTACAGGGAAAATGGGGAGAGATTTTGGTTTTATGTTTTCATTCATGGGCATGGTTACCCTATTTTTTCCACGGGAAGCAATCACTTATCACCCCCCGAACTAGCCCGCCCTGCAAGGGGTGCGTACAGGCCTAGCAGAGCCAGTTTCTGCCATTTAAGACCACCCCTCTCGCCTGGTGACCTGGCAGTCCCTCAGCATGGCGGCTCCTCCTTAGACAGGGCGTAAAATTGATAGAGTGTGAAGAAAGAAAGAAAATGGATGTGAAGAAGGTATGGAGCTCATGGATTAGGAAACATTGTACCCTGCCCCCTCAGCCCCGATCCGGGATAGTTGGCTGAGAAGAAGGTTGGCATCTACCCTGTGAAAATAGAGGCCGACCAGAGAAAGTTGTGGGAGAGGTTGTATGGAAAGTGAGGAAGTATGGGAGAAATACAGGCTGTCTGAAAGAGGAGAAGAAGCTAAGCTAGGGGAATAGAGTAGGGATCATATCGTGAACGCATATACGACCGAATGACACAAGGATACACAATAGAGTGGAAAGCCTTTCGAAAAACTTCCATTCTCGTCCCATCGTAAAAGTGAAATTGAAACGTTGACGGTTGGATCATCTTAGCAAATCCTTGAGTAATTAAAATGTCGCATAAATTTGCGACACCTACACCTATAAAAAATGGATATATTTGAAACCGTATCACCTAAATGCGGTTCGGCTAGTTTGACCTTTAATTCTGCAATTGTTGCCTTTGCTTTGTGTAATTTGTGGTCAGCCATGTTGCCTCTCCCGCTACCGAGACAAGTTCGTAAACATCGAACTGCGACTTAATAAAGTTTCTGGAGGAGGCAGGCCGCTCCTTCGCATATAATTTTGTGGTGTCTAAGTGCTCGGGGTGCATGAGAGAGTGGGTCTCTCTCAGGCACCTGACCATGCTAATTGGTTCTTTTTTTCTCCTTTCTTTGTTTATCGTAGCTGTTTGTTTTGTTGTTGTTGTTTTTTAAGTTGGTTGCGTTTAATGTTGTTTTTTGTTTGCATTTTTCACACACTTTATTTCTAGGCTAACAAGTGGGTAATTTCGGCGGTTATGCGCTTGAGGGTAGTTACCAGTATAGTCCATTAAAATAAAATCCAAGTTACTTTTTACAACTCGGCCTCATTCAATGCTGCAAGGAATTTCCCTACGTCTTCATCTGATTTGTTCGCTTTGTCCGTAATTTCGTAATTTCCCTCGATTCTAAAACGCTCCCTCATATTCAAACGCATACACAAGTAGTTGTACAAGTAAATACAGTAAACCACCCCTTTGCGGCGATGTGAAAAGGAGACAAAGATTTAAAGATTGCTTAATAGATATGTAGAGAAAGATTGGGAGAGAGAGAATCTTGTCAGCTTTTCTGTTGATCTCAACGAAACTTTGACGAAAAAAAACATGAAGTCATAACAGGGACCAAGGTGGAAACTATTTTGGTGTAGAGCAAGTTGGGGATCATTAATTCGATAAAACATACACTATCCCTCACTCACTCACTCACTCACTCAACAATCCCCCCCCCCACACACACACCCTCACGTGATCTCACCCACAAACACTCGCACCTAAACACGCACATACACATCAAAAGGAGATAAGCTGAGCACCAAACATTGCGTAATCTCTACACAAGAGAATCCGAGCTCAGCTTCGTTGTTGGGGGCGGGAGGAAAGTGAGTCCCGAAATCTGAGATTCGCTTCTCTTCTTCACTATCTCGTTCGCCCCCTCTTCAAGGCCCACACCTAACGTGACATAACACCGGCAACGTGTGAAGTTAATTATTATTATAAATGAAAAACAACGAGGGCATCTCCGTCGGAATGTTGTTGAATGTGTGACAGAGAATGTCAAGGAATGAGAGACAGACAGACTAATAGACTAACTAACCAACAGTCATAAATCATATCTAATAGACAAACCAACCTACTGAATGTATGAATTATATATTTAATTAATGTACATATATTATCCGTAGGAAAAGTAAAAGAGCCATTCCAAGTAGAAACCAGGCAGGCATTTAGCAGAGAATTATACGCCGATTACCTAATATAAATAAAATACTTAAAAAATATTGTTTTAAATAAAAAAACACTTGCATGAAGACTTCTGTTTCACTTTATAGGGAGAAAGAGGAAATCTTTTGGGGGCTTCATAAATTTCCAGGTAAATCCGTGATTCCGAGAAGGCGCCCAAGGCAGAAAATAGGCCAAGAGAGACGACCAATGCAAAGTAGTCAAGGGAAGGACCAACTCGACATAATTTATACCTTTATTTATTTCTTCTAAGTATAGTGGTAGGTTATGTTAGGTTAGTGGCCGCTGCCATTTGTCCTGTACACGTCTCCCATCCTGACCAAAGAAACCACTTTTAATTCAAACTGATCTCCAACCATACTCTCTGGTTAGAGCCTTTTAACATGAGTATCTTTTTGGTTGCTGGAAAAGCGAGCAGATTGGTTTCTATCTTTCGTTAACCACTAATATTATCATCAGACACTTCAGGAGAAGGTTTAATTCACCACAAAACTTTTTATTCACCGAAATGATGCTTTTCGATTTTCCTGTGGTTGGTGAATCTTAAAATTGCATTTTTTTCCCATTTGTAAATCTTTTATCCTTCTTTCTAGAATTATAGTGACTAGCTTCATCTCCACCAGACTGTTTGTACCCCGTGACCACTATATGCTGCTTTACATATATACGAGTTTCAACCCCCCCTCAAGAAATCACTCACAACAGAGGGCGCTGTGCTGAGAGCGCCATCTAGTGGCCGTTGTTTGGTAGTCGTCTGCAAAGGTTTCATATTGCAGAATTTTATCGCGAACTGGTGTCATTTAAACTTTTCGATCATGAATCACTACATGGCAAAACATAGGAACGTACATCTTGAACCAATGTACGCAGACAAATTGGAAACAACACACATAAGGGACGTTTCGTTGTAGTCGAAACACATCAACTACAAGTATTATTTTTCCCTCGGTGTAGACCTTCATTTCATAACCAAAACGGCGATAGTGCGGTGTTGATTTAGATTCGTTCGACTCATCTTAGATGTATACACTAATGTGAATGGGCATTTGCATGTACGTGTAAACGAATACACGAGCAGCAAAAATAGTGCCTGCCTGAAACCCTTTCAGATCAGTTTACAAGAGCAGTAATTCGATGATGACGATGAGATGTAACGCAAACAGTATTCGTCGTATCATCCGCTTTCGAGTTCTCGGAACATCGTTAGAAGAGAGGCTGGACCGGTTTTAGGCGAAGTGATAGGACCAAAGGGCGTTTGTCCCCCGATACATCCTACTGATTAGAAGGTGATACCATAATCCCTCCCCATCGGAAAAGGGGTAGGATAAATTGAGATGATGATAGTACCATCATGCCCATGGTTGTAGAGCTTTCTAATCAATAAAAGTGAGAGAAATGTTATTTAGCTCATCAAATTACATAGGGATACCCTTTTTTGGTGCAATTCTGATTAAATTAAGTTTATCGATACTTTGTTTCCTTTTCTAAGTTCTGACAAAAAAAAATAGATACTCCGCCATCTTGGAATTGCATCATATTATGTTCTATATCATTTTGAAGAGATTTTTTTCTGAATTAAAATATGATATGGACATTTCATATTAATCAATTTTAAAGAAAAAATGATTGATTTAAATTGCATTCGAGGGTGAGGCTTATATGTCTCAAGTCAAGCAACGCGGTAGAAAAACTAGGGGCCTAATGACATTTAGCAATCGCCTTTTGAATTCGAATTTAATGTTACTAGTTTATTTAAAAATTGCGGGCAGTGCACCCCCCATTTAAGTGGGGAGCATTTCAAAATTACCTTAAAATTATAATTCTGGGGGGAAATAGCCTAAAATAGGCGGCGCTATCGTCGTCTCAATTTACCACGGGGTAGTTGTTATCACTTGATGTAGCTGAAATTACTCAATTTGGACCGATATTGTCGATTGGGGGATAATGGCTCGAGGGAGAAAGGAAGTAGAGGAGGTAGAAGACGAAAAAGAATGGACAGTAAGTCTATTATGATTGAAAGACCATCAATGGTAGGTAGAATTGCTAGTACAGATCCTATCAACCAATAATATTTGGGTCAGGAGGTTGCTTTTCAGTCCCTTCAACGTTAAGAACACAGGGAGTTAATTATACGAGTTCGGAATGCCCACTCCTATAAAGAGATAAATGGCATTGCCTAAAAGGAGGCCAGATTAAGTAAACGATAATTTGGGAGCCATATCCAGCAATTACCCCCCACTACAACCGAAACCTGATAAAACGGCTCCCCTCTTGGCTCTTGTGTCCGTAGTAGTGGACCTTCTTGGCCCTAATGCCTGCAAGAGGGCCTGCGTGTATATATTTTACACAATTTTCCCTTCTTCTTCCTCACTACTTTCTTTACATAGCTCTCCTTACTTTCTTCCTGACACAGCCTCGTTGTTATTGCGATTTAGATTCGAATGAAAAAATTTCACTGCACCGATGAGTGAGACAAGATACCCTGCCTCAAATTCTGTTCTGAGAGCACCCCTTATCTACGCGTTCAAACTCAGAAGCAAGGGAGCGGGGGGGAGGGAAATGGTCTGGTGGAGGGAAGGTTAGCAGCGACTCGAGTACTCAAAAGGGGCAGAGTGGGTTTACACCCGGAGATGGGCCGCAGGACGGCGAAAAACACTAATGATGATGAATGGAAGTTTTGTAATCAAATAAATCCACTTCTCATGTCATATAATTACATTCGGTTTTACCACAAAGTATAAAATTATCCCTATTCTCCACCACTTCAAAAAAGAGTCTGACTTTTTGGACACCTGATAGTTCTCGGTTTTTCTTTCCACAGTGGTGACGAGCGATGCCCTGGTACCAAAGAAAGATAGACATGCCTTAAAGCCACTAGGGGTAAACACACCATTTACAATCTTGTTTATCATCATTTCAGGCATTTGCCTCCCACTGCTGAGAGAAGGAAGCCCTTTATCATCCTTCTGATTTTTTTTCGATCTTGTGCAATTAATTTTAAATTTTTAGCATATTTTGGGAGATCATTTCTCCATCTTGTTTTTGGTCTTCTATTCGTTCGTCTCATATAAAGTCGGGTCCAATCGGTAATTTTTTCTGATCCATCTATCGTCGTGGAATATTGCGACATGGCCTTGCTAGCTCCACTTCAAGTTTCTTATAGCTTCCACTATATCCTGAAGTTTGGTTTGTCCACATAACTAAGTGGCTGATTGTCTGTTTCCCCATCGTAATGCATTATTAAGCTCTGTGTTGTTCTTACTTTTAATGTTTTTATTATTAGGTTCAAAGTTTCTGCATTAGTTGTATTTTTTCTTTTCATGCACATGGGCATTTAGCTGTTGGTTCGTCATGACTTTTGTTTTTCCAAGATTTATTTTTAGGTCGAGTCTTTTGCTCTTATGGTTAAGTCTTTGAAGCCTCGTTTGAATCTCTTCTAAGTTATCAGCTACGAGTACAATACCATCTGCGAATCTCAGGTGATTGTGGTAATCCCCATGATTTTAATGCCTTTGGTTTGCCAGTTCTGCCTCCTAAAGATTGCTTTAATATCTCCTTGTCTTACACCTGCTTGTATTTAAAAGATGTCTGAATCCTTATGCAACCTAATCTAAAGAAACAACCCTTTCACTCTAGTTCTTGAGTTCAGCTATAAAGGCTCACTGTAACTCTTCAAGCACTCTTCCACATCCAAAGGTCCAAAGACCTTAACAGAACAAAACCCATTTCATAACATATTGGCTACTCTACCATTCACCTGAGCTACCTTCACCTTTTTTCAGACCTTTCACAGTGCTAACAAACTCTTGCTTTTACCACTTTCACGAGCAATGAATTGAAAACCTTCTTTCTCTCAACCTCAATTCTATCACTGCATAGCTTCGCCCCCCAAAAAGATTCTCGAGGTTGCACACTCATAAATTTTCATTCAATGAGGAAAACATTTTTCCACCTCAAATACATTGAGTGGAGTTTCTAAGAAGAAATTCCACTTCTTATTGGTATAAGACCAACTGAAACTGAGGCAGCACAAAAATCAAATAACATAAGTTCGTCTAATTGCCATAAAATGTTATATTTTGCAATATTTATAAACATATGGTTATATTTTTCTGTTTTGGTTAGATCAGCAATTATCATTAATTGATGCATTTCTCCAAAACGATGGCATTGGGGGTCTGTGGGAGTTGAGGATGGCAGAGACGGGTTGTAAGAAACAAAATATCATAAGACGAATTAGAGAACACTAATCGGTCCTCATTTAGGCTGAGAGGACCGAGACCGCCGTGGTTAACGAAGCTGAAATTCGTCAACTTTCAAAATATTTAACATGGTCTCTGAAACATTCAGAAAGATGGACAAAAAATGGAAATTCTATTTCAATTGCGAGCTTATATACGCCAATGAATCGAGTCATTGGCGTATTAATGCTAAAGTAGGGACAATTTCATATTAAAAATATAGAGGAATTTTAAGCCATTCCTCGCGCAAGAACCGATTCAACCCTTTCGGAGACACGTATAGAGGTAATCAATTACTAATTACCACTGTAATTGACCCTACAAATGTTGGGTTGTAGTAAATTCTACTGATTGCACAGGCCAATCCAAGATTCGACGTCATTTTTATACATTATGAACCAGTTTTTACCGAGACAAGAAGTACTGATTCTAAATAAAGGAAATTCTATCATCTTGTTACCTAAATAATAACTGATCTACCTTCATAGTTTACTGTCGGAATGAATCAATCAGGGTTATAAACTTATTTAGACGTCTTTCAGACCTAAACTCGGCCAAAACATGAAAAGAACATTAAGGAAGATTAATCCGAATATATCATATTCTTCCATTGTCCAGTTCTTATACTCTTATACGCCAGTTTTTATAACACTTCATGTTAATTTGTGCAAGCAGAAGTTTGGCAAAGGCAGCACTTCCGCAATACTCAGCTTCGTAAAGCTTCGGAACACCAGTCTTGGTTAAAGCACCTCCCTTCATCAGTCTGAGAGAAGGAATACCTTAGGTGATTTCCAAGCTCTACTAGTGCTCTACTCTGTACAAACCCACGACCCGCAAAGCCCATTGCCATACACAGCTTGAACAGCTAGTTTAATATTAAACCACACAATGAAGGTAATTGTCACTCAGACGAAAAATATTAAAGAGACGTGTGTGGCAAACGAGTTCTTCCAACATTAAGATGTGTATAAACACATGGATCCGTCAGACCGCTTGGGAGATTAAGGAAGAAAGCCTTTTATTTTACATAGTGTGATGTAGGACCCCGCCAATGTTACCCCAATTAAGTGGGGCCGCGCCTTCTGTGAGGCTGTCCTGAGGGACCAGGCTAGAGTGGAGGGAGGCTGTTTCATGCTATGCGGATGTAAAATATGAAAATTTATAATTTTGGGGAAATTTCATAGTTCTTGACGATGTTCTGGGTTTGTCCACCGCAGCTGACTGCAGGCCTGCCAACAAAGAGGCTTACCTGGGCATCACTGCCCACTGGTTGTACGTTGCCAACAAGCAGAGGCTGCATGGAGTGTTCGCGGGCATTAGGCTGACAGACTATCAGACCTATGATGTGCTTGCACAGGCTAGAATAGTGAACGTCTACTATGAAATCCACCTTGAGAACAAAGTCAATATGTTAGATTGTAGATAGTTGATATTCTCATTTTATTAATATCAGAATATTGTTTATTTATTTATTCTATTATAATGCCTATTAGGTAGGGCTGGGGTTTTTTAGTCGCCTGCACGTGTCTCTAAAGTTACTATGTCGGCCCGTAGGTGGTCGGTCGGATGGTAACCAATTTTCTTTTCAATGAGTAACTATTGGGCCAATTCTAACGATATTTGAAACCCTTTTGTTGTTTTATATTCTCTTTAGAATTATATATTTTTCAAAGTCCTCCCTAAGTTAGTCCGTGAATTATTAAAAAAAATAACTATGGGTCGGATTGTCCCACTTGTTGAAATTTTGAAGGTCGAAGGTCATAAGTCAGAATAATTGAGATCACGCGACTTGGGTCTTTTGACCTTGTTTAAACTTTAACCACCCTGCAGGGCAAAACAAAATAGGGTTATAGAGTGGTTAGTTATTTTCAAGTCGATATGGCAAGACCCTCCACATCGGTGCCATCCTGTAGTGAGACCACCACATTTGGATGTAATCCACGTGAGTTCAAGCTGCAATTGAACTTCCACTTCCTAGCTGTTGCATTAACCGCTAGCAACAGCTTTCCTCGGGGTAGTATTGCAGAAGGTGCGGCCCCATTTAATTGTGGTAGCGTTGACGAGGGCCTACACCGCAGGCGCTGGGATCAAAGACTTTCTCTCTTCATCTCCTAAACGATCGGAAGAAGCAGAGGTCATTTGATCCTGGGGAGCAATGTAACAAGAGGATTAGTTTTCATAGCAATTCGTTTCAGGATTTTATTTACAAACAAATTGTATAGAAATGTTATAACTAAATTTTAGCTTTTAATACTCATTTTTTAAACAACTTATCATGTCTTTCTATTTCAGGGTAACAACAGACAATGGGGCAGTAAATTGGTGAACGCCTTTGTCCAGTTCGGAGCAGAGCCTGACGCACTGCTAGAAGCTCAGGGTGGGGACGACCACCCTGATAGCGATGCTGCTGATGTGGCTGCTCTGTTGGCTAGATCAGTAAACGAACTCCAGCAGGATTTCTGATTATGTCTCCGTGACAGACTACCTACCTCTACCTGTTACTGACCCTGGGCCAGGTGATGTAGACACCATCCTTGACAATCTCATCAACCTGCCAGCCCACATGATGTTTGCTGCCTATAGCCATAACCTAAGACTAGAAATTATATAAACATTTCATTGCAGTGTTCATGTTCAAAATGCCCTTCACCTCACCCAATACCAACACACGTGCCCTCTAGAGTGTTCAGGAACGTAGTACTGTGGCAGCAGACAGCATCTACGCTGAGGTGGGAAGGAGGCTGGTTGCTGACAACACGACGAGGCTGAACTCCACCTATGACTGTGTTATTCCTAAACACCACTCCGGAGACTAAGAGGCTTCCTCTCTAAAAAGTCATAGCCAAGCAACCTTTGCGAACACACCTAGCTACGCCTTCGCAACAAGGTGACTGAATTCAATCACGGACTTCTCTTCGAATCAGGCGAGTTCGAGGCCTACGCGACAACCTCTATCTCGCCATTAAACGGAAACCGTCGCAGCAACCACTTTGAGGTCGCCCCCTCGTAATATCAACCAAACTTCTAGTGTTCAACAGCACCTCGACCTTAGTCGAAAACCGACAGAAAACCTACATAGCATCCTAACTCCCTTAGCTTGGTTTTGCTATATATCTTTACGTGTTCCAGAAGAACAAAAAGTCTGTGATTTGCACACCTGACACGCCTTAAAAGAAAAGTTCCTTAAATCCGCCCCTGACTTCTCAATTGCTGACTCAGTCGCGGAGATAATAGTCCGAGCTACCACTGAGTCATTCTCCCAACGCCTGCTTAGCGTTCCATCTGTCGGCTCTGTAAAGATCTCGGCCAGTGATAAGAACGAATTTAATATCAGGACCTGCACGGTCCTAATAGATAACTTTTCTCAGGACCTGACGCCACAGAGGAGTTCATCTCTTCCGTCATCAAGAAGTCTTCACTAAGCAACAACATGATTTTGAGTCAGTCAGTATTTTTAAAAAGCATCTTCTCGTTCTTCCATTCCGTTTAGGGTTGTTAAGATAACTCTAAAACAACAAAGACTGCCAATGTTTATAAAATGTGCAGAAACACGATACGACTTAAAGAAGAACTCTCTACCACATTCCAGTGCCATAACTGCAGCAGGTTCGCCCACTCAGCAAAATATTGTAAGAGCACTGGGAATCCGTGCATTGGATGAGGACAATTGGGACACAACGCCTCAGATTGCACAGAAGAGACACACTGCCTCAACTGTGGAGGTCCACATCATGTCCACTATGAGAAGTACCCTCATTACCTCTATCACCAGGAGATCCGCGTTCGGTCCCTACGATCCGGTATCTCTAGACGCCAAGCAAAACTAGATATGCGTGAAGAAGGCATCAAACAGTCAACACTTACCTATTCTGCTGTGACGAGTGGTGCTCCTATGATTCATCGGCGCTCAGAATCGACCACCCGCCTCCAGCCTCTCTATCTCTAACGGTCGCTCATTCCTTGAAACAACGTACCAAGGAATCTTTGCGAACACACCTAGCTACGGCTTCGCAACAAGGTGACGCAATAGAAGAACCAATATCACCCCCCGATTTTAATGAAACACAACCCATCTCTCCCCGTCAAAGAGTGCCACTCTCGCCCGAAGTACATGTCGTTCACCTATCTTCATAATACGAATCCTTCCCAAATCGCAGGAACACATAGCGAAGAGGCAGAGACAGAACTCAATCACCTTCGTCCCCCTTATATGTATCAAATCATGAACCCACCCATGTACCACATACAAATAGATCTTCAACGATCCCACACGATGATGAACTTATAGATCATCCAACTACCCAGGTGCCTGCCTCTACTAAAGGCTCGATGAATGTGGAAGCTGTTCCCTACCCGAGTAAGCCGCTGCCCTGTCCCTTTCACCGCAGGTTATTACTGCCCAATGTCGCCCCTGACAGTGAATCCCTTAGTAATCCCGCGGGCCAATCGTGAGGGAGGTGGAGGTCATAAGCGCTCTCTACCTCCTCTCTCCGATTCTTTTTTGAGCCCCTGCAACGAAAAAATACATCCGACTCAAGGATGACGCCCCACCCTCGCCTGGAGCAATGAGCTATTCAAAGGAAACGTGACCTTTCGACATTAAATAATATACCTCATATAGCCCCTCGCAAAAAATAATATACGATAAAATACCTTCACCTGACGGGAAGTTCTTGTAGACCTCTCGCTCGCTAAATACACGGAATCGGTACACCAGCTCCCCCTCTCTGTAACGATAGCACTCGGATATCGCCATGCTTAAATAAAACCATCGAGGTCACCCCAACTACTGACCCTTTTCAGTCATGTGATTACCTGGTCGACTCTCCACCTCGCCTTATGCCCCTCGTACCACCTAACCGCACCTCCCTGATACAGATTATGATCCGCCTCCAGGTTGCACAGCTGCCAATATAGCATCCTACAACCCGAAACCCTCCTCTCCAGATTCTTTCCCTACCCACCAATCACCACCAAACTATTTTTATCCACGCTTTTGATGTACCCACATATAATGCACTGCCCCCTCTCTGAGCACGCATGGACCAAAACTGATGAACCATACTCCCGATCATTTGCCTAACTCAACCCTTAATGCTCCAACCTAGTCAGTGCTCCCCAGGACGTGGCACAGTTAATTGAAAATACGCTCAGCTCAATCTCCCATGGATCCCTCCTCCTCGAATTCAACCGACATAAAGCACTAATAGAATCGCAACCATTAATGTTTGAAACGTCCAGAAAACTGTGCGACAACGAACCCTTCTCGATGAAAGAACTCCAGGATGCACTCTCATCGTGTCGGAACTCCGCCCCTTTATATGATTTAATATCATACACACTCATCCAACACGCCCATGTATGTAGATGCCCTTCCGTAGGTCTTGACAATTTTTAATGATATTTTCCTATCGGAAACTTTTCCCCATTAATAGTCCCGCAGTACTATCTTCCCTTTCCTGAAACCAGGAAAAGACCCTTCCATCCAAAAAATTACAGGCCAATTGCCCTTACTTTGTGCCTATGCAAGTTGTTCGAGCGCATGGGAAACGCCCATCTAATGTGCTAGCTTGAAGAACAGGAGTTTTTCTCTCGGTCCCAATTTGGATTTTGCCCAAATCTCTCCACATTGGACCCTCTTACTCTACTTGACCATGATATTGGCCTTTCTTTCTCTAGAAGAAACTTCGTCACCGCAATCCTCTTCGACTTAGAAAAGACATATGATGCCGTCTGGCGGCGCTTGGTTATATGTACAATAGCTATACGACATGAAAGTTCATGGACCCTTGGCATTGTTTATACGTGACTTCTTAAAAGACCACTCTTTCTGTGTCGATCTTTGAGGGCCCGCTCTTTGAAGCTCCTACAAAATGAGGGGGTCCCCAAAGAAAGCGTGCTTAGCACTACTCTTTTTATAATTGCGATAAATTCTTTCTCAAAACATATATTAGCGCCTGTGAACTGCTCCATTTATGTAGATGATATTGCCATCTTGGTGGTGAGCTCGTCCGTGGCGATGGCCATCACCCTGCTCCAACGAGCCGTTGACTCAATAATGACTCGTGCCTCATCGATCGGATTCACCATCTCCCTCGCTAAAACAAAGGCTGTTATTTTTACCAGAAGAAAATAGATTCCTACGATAAGCCTTAATATTTTTGGATCACCAATCAAACTTGCCACCCAAGCTAAATTCCAAGGTCTTATATTCGGCCAGCATATGACATGGTGATATCATATAGAAAACCTTATGAGAAGATGTGCCCCTTCACTTGCCCTTATGGCCTCTTTATCAAAGCTACACTGGGGAGCTAACCGACACACTCTCCTTGAGATCCACAGATCACTTCTCCTTTCAAAGCTTGATTATGGCTGCCACCTATATGGCTCAGCTTCCAAAAGAATGCTGAATAAAATGAACTCGCTACATCACAGAGGCCTTTGCCTTGCAACAGGATAATTTAAGTCTTCTCCTGTGATCACTCTCTATGCTGAAACAGGATTCCTCCACCTATCATCTCGCTGTGATGAATATTGCCTCCGAATCTACATCAGATCCCTCCGTATGCGCTCTAAACTCGCTCGAATTCTCTGCTCCACGACCACTCCACGAGAGATTTTCCCTGGAACCTTTTATTCATACACCCTATGTATAGCACAACATTTAGAAAAGCTCGAGCTTAGACACCTCTGTTGCTCTGGAAAGACCACCTATGCTACCCCCGTGGACTCACAGGGGTGCTCAGTTTTGCAAACCTATCCTTAGAGGCCCCATGGATGAGATACCAACGGCAGTTCAACCTATTTATACCGATGGGTCTAAAAATCATGCAGAGACTGGAAGTGTCAAGGTCCTCCCCTCTCATACTTACGCTCCACCCTACATCCCACAGCAGAGGTACTCAACCAGTATACCGCTGCACCTAGGAGTGCCACGAGATTCGGAAAATATTAAATATAAACAGAATATTATACCTACTAAATGCATACATAAATCATGATAAATCGGGATTTAGCTATTTGAGAATGTTTCGAACACAAATTTCCAACTGAGAAGTGATGTGGAAGACATATCACAGTAACGTGATAATAGAATACACAGGGAATCCCAGACATACACACAGCCTCACTACAAGGCACCGCATACTTCCGCCACGCATATATTTCTGTAGAGATATAAGGGGTTAACGAAAGTTGGGGTGAAATCACGACCGTGTATATGTATCGAGGCTGCCCTCACGGCGAGTAGGACTAAAGTTATAATAACAAAACGACATCTGTTTTTAACTTTTTCTGTTCGATAGTTCTCCGGTTACATACGAAAACAGTAAAATTTATAAACACTAAAAGCAAAAGTGCAAACGGGCGACCTCGTATTACATCCTCCCCTTCGATTCAAATTGCCGATTAGGCAAACGAGCCTCCAAAAAGGAAAACTCCAGTTAAGTACCATCTGGGAGTTCCCCACACCTTCATTTACCTCGTGGGGTTAATTGAGGTATAAAACAGGTTGACACGAGGAAATAAAGCTTTTTGTTCGGTCTAACAGAAGAGACAAGAAAGTCACCGGTTGAGAAAAGATTTTTCGAGTTTGAGAAGAAAACAGAAAAATCACCGCTAGAAAGTTTTCTGCAAGTTAAGTAGAACTTGTAGTGCTTTGACAATACCACATTGTTCCAAGGAAGTTCGACGCAGCTCGAGCCCCAAGATTATTGAGTATCAATCTACCCAGCTTGCGGACTCCAAATCTTACTCTATTTGAGTTGGACAAACCCCAACTAGATAGAAAAAAGAAGACAACGATTTCATCTCGTTAGGAAGAAACTATGTCAATGTCACCACGACCGCCGAAACCAGAAGAATCATCCGTTTTGTTTTGAACCTTCATTCGCTTATTCGATTTTCCGCGTTACGTCACTCGTCCACATTTATGTCGGAGTAACGCCATCTTGTGAGCAACCTACAAACTACTCACGCTACGCGTCTCGAGACCAATTTAAACGGAGGTATTTTGAAGGGATTCTTTCGGTTAATCTCCATTACCTTATGTAAGTAAATAATCCTGTTGTTTAGGTCCCCGTGCTTTAAAGTAGTTTATTTTGTCAATGGTTAGTGTCAAAATGTATTAGAGTAAATTGTTCACCCGTAAAATCTACCTAGAATGTGTATATAGTAATTTTGTTTGCTTTGATTAATGTTCAGTAAAAGTCTATTTTATTTTAAGTTTTTAAATTATCCTTGAACGAGTTGAAGTGGCAATATTTGGTAAAGTCAAAAAAGAAACCCCTTGTTATTCATTTTCCTAGAATAAAAAATATTAGTATCGCACCCTTAGAGAAGGATCCACGAGCGATCAACGAGATACGAACCTACGCTTCAAGGCCTAAAATTTTAGTTGTTTTATTAAATATAATAAAAAAAATAAATATATATATTTATATAGAGAGAGAGAATATAATCTCGGCCAACTTACGACATAATAAAAGTGGTGTCAGGTGTGGGGTGAAAACAGAAGACCCAAATTTAAGATTAGAGTAAAAATCCCTTACCCATAACAAATAGGAGCCAACCCGCTCGAGGAAAATTTAAATAAAGAGACTTCAAAAAAGTCTTAAAGATTCAGTGAAGTGTAGTTACGAAGGTAGGAATTATAACTTAACGAAGAGTGTTGTGTAGTGTTTTGTCTTGTTTTTGGATAGGAATAATCCAATCAAGAGGTTTAGAAAAAGGTAAAGTTAGAGTAGGAAAGGCCAAGGGACTCCAAGTTGCATACTTAACGTTCGTTACATCGGTGAGGTTTCAAGGAACATAGCCAATATGTCTTCGTTTAAAATATTTTATAAACAAGGTTAAACCAAGGGACTACGGGCAAAGAACTTAATGCCTACGTCCAAGAAAAAGAAAGGATGGAAGCAAATGAGAGAAAGTTACTGATGGAAGCAGAAGAGAGGGAAAAGATACGAGAAAATGAGAGAGCATTGAGCAAGGACCAAGTGGAAGTGCAGTCCGTGGGGTCCAGGACTGGGACATCGCAGGTCCCAACTATGAAGCTGCCAGCGTACAAGGACAAAGACGACCTATACGCGTACCTCTCGCACTTCGTAAAGATTTTTGAAGTGAATCACTGGGATATCGAAACAGACGGTATAGCCAGACTACTCTCTCTACTCAGTACCCGAGTAAGAGACATATTCGTGTCTCTACCGTCTGATGCGAATATATACTATTCTACACTCAAAGCAGAACTACTGGAAGCCATTAACCTAAATCCTGAAGATTAAAGGGTAAAATTTAGGCAGGCTAGGATTCAGCCCGGACAAACCTACCGACAATTTGGTTTTATTCTCAGGAGACACCTCCAATTTTGGTTGGATTCAGCAAGAATGAAAAATGATTTCGACTCACTCCTCGACTTCATACTGAAGGACCAGCTATTATGCACCCTGCCTCCAGAATTAAGGGCCTTTTTCAAGGATAGGAGAGCAGAGTCCTTCAACGAGTGTTTGTCCGAAGCCGATTTACACTCGTCAAACCACCGGTTATATCCGAGAGAAGGAAACAAAAACAAGCCGTCGTCCCCCAAGAAAGGTGGGTATCATCAGAAACCCTTTTCCCCCAAGAAACGGGGTTATCCCCAGAAACCCCCACAAAATAACTCTCATAAGTCTGTCAGGAACGCCGTATAAGCCAGAAACCCGATAACCTGCTTTAGTTGTGGCACCCAAGGTCACCTTAGCTATAATTGCCCCCAAAGTTCGAGGCTTAAGTCTCCCTCGACCCAGCAGGTACATAACCTTACGGCAACGCTGGACCAAGAATAACCCCCGAATCCCTCACCTCCTTTCACTACATCGATTTCCCCTGAACAGCAGGTGAAATTTGTATACAACAAAAATTCTCCCGAAGGACTCAGATTCGAGACTGGGGCCGTAAATGGTCGCCGAGTCTCAACCGTATTACGCGATACAGGGTGTACCTGTATCGTTCTATCAAACAAATTGCTTCCCCCTATCAGCCCCCCTCACAAGAAGTTCGTGGTCGTCCAGGATTTCCTGGGTAGGCCAACCAAGTTCCCTGTCGTCCGAAGTCACATGCAGTCGAAGTATTTTTCTGGCTGGACCGACGTAGTAGCAGTGCTTATTAAATTCTGTTATGTATTAATAGGCCAGAGCGCGCAGCTCTCCCCAAATCAGGTGGCTCATCTCGTAGTCACCCGGATGCCCGCGAATAAGAGACACACGGTTTCGACCCATTTGTTTTCGTCCGAGAAACACTTGGATGAAGGGACGTGCTCCCGAGTCTTCAATACGGCCCTGGATGTGGTGCTGACCCTCCCGCCCTTGGAGGGAAACGGAGCGAAGAAGGAGAATGAAGAAGAAGAAACAAGAATAAATATAAGAAGAGTAAAGCATAAGCCTAACAAGCAAGCTGTAACCAAGCAAGTGTCTCCTGATCCAAGGGCAATCAAAGAAACTTTTCAAGAAAAAGTTCTGACTGAGAAATCTTCACAAGATCAAAATAAAAGTGCAGAATCTCTGCCGGATCAAAACTAGGAAAAAAATAATTCTCAGAAGACAAAGATGGTGACCGAAAACTCAAGGTCAAATGCATTGATTGAAACGGGAGTACAAAACTACTTTCAAAAAAAGGACGCTTTGAAGAGAGTTTAATGAAAAAAGAAATCAAAGAAGAATTTCTGGAAGATCAAATCCTCTCCTTGATGAAGATGAAGATCAACCCTATTCCCGAGATGAAAACTCAATAGCAAATATATCAATATAGATTAAAAGAGAAGTGGAAGTAAGCAGATGTGTAGATGGTTGGAAGGAGGCATCCTCCTATTTTGACAACATGTACGTGCCTACCGCAACACGGAAAGGACACTTACATGCGCGCCACCCCGCCCTCCAGCGACTCCGCAAGCCCGGCTTAAATGTGCTAATGTCGAAATACCATTTCGCTTATGAGGCCATCTCTGATCTAGAAGTCAAAAGTGGGAAAAACGATCCATCCACTCAACAGGATAAGGTAGACGCCATAATTAAGATGCCGCCACCCCGAACCAAGAAGCAATTGCGTTCGTTCGTGGGGACCGCCCCATGCTACCGAAGATTCGTTCCCCATAGCTTATGCCAGTCGAAAACTCACGATGTGGGAAACAACGTATGCGACTGGAGTACAGAAAGCATTAGCCATAATGCAATACCAAGTTAATATAGTTTACATACGGTATTTGTTTGGGTGGAGATATAATTTGTTTGTGTATTTAGTAGGTAAAAAGTGTATCTCTAATCTTGTCGTTTTTTTGCATTTCGTAGAATCGTTTACGATAAGTGTTAATTAGGAGCACGGTGGACATAAGTCACTTAATAAGAGTGATGTGAATAGAGCGTTCCCATTATCGGTAGAGTAGCTTTTGTAAAGATGTTTTAGTAGGGCTCTTTGCGTAGAGAACAAGCGATCACTTCCCCCTAGGGTCATCTTAAGGGTGGAGAAATGTAGAGATATAAGGGGTTAACGAAAGTTGGGGTGAAATCGCGACCGTGTATATGTATCGAGGCTGCCCTCACGGCGAGTAGGACTAAAGTTATAATAACAAAACGACATCTGGCTTTAACTTTTTCTGTTCGATAGTTCTCCGGTTACATACGAAAACGGTAAAATTTATAAACACTAAAAGCAAAAGTGCAAACGGGCGACCTCGTATTACATCCTCCCCTTCGATTCAAAATGCCGATTAGGCAAACGAGCCTCCAAAAAGGAAAACTCCAATTAAGTACCATTTGGGAGTTCCCCACACCTTCATTTACCCCGTGGGGTTAATTGAGGCATAAAACAGGTTGACACGAGGAAATGAAGCTTTTTGTTCGGTCTAACAGAAGAGAAAAAAAAGTCACCGGTTGAGAAAAGATTTTTCGAGTTTGAGAAGAAAACAGAAAAATCACCGCTAGAAAGTTTTCTGCAAGTTAAGTAGAACTTGCAGTGCTTGGACAATACCATATTGTTCCAAGGAAGTTCGACGCAGCTCGAGCCCCAAGATTATTGAGTATCAATCTACCCAGCTTGCGGACTCCAAATCTTACTCTATTTGAGTTGGACAAACCCCAACTAGATAGAAAAAAAAAGACAACGATTTCATCTCGTTAGGAAGAAACTATGTCAATGTCACCACGACCGCCGAAACCAGAAGAATCATCCGTTTTGTTTTGAACCTTCATTCGCTTATTCGATTTTCCGCGTTACGTCACTCGTCCACATTTATGTCGGAGTAACGCCATCTTGTGAGCAACCTACAAACTACTCACGCTACGCGTCTCGAGACCAATTTAAACGGAGGTATTTTGAAAGGATTCTTTGGTGTAATCTCCATTACCTTATGTAAGTAAATAATCCTGTTGTTTATGTCCCCGTGCTTTAAAGTAGTTTATTTTGTCAATGGTTAGTGTCAAAATGTATTAGAGTAAATTGTTCGCCCGTAAAATCTACCTAGAATGTGTATATAGTAATTTTGTTTGCTTTGATTAATGTTCAGTAAAAGTCTATTTTATTTTAAGTTTTTAAATTATCCTTGAAAGAGTTGAAGTGGAATATTTGGTAAAGTCAAGAAAGAAACCCCTTGTTATTCATTTTCCTAGAATGAAAAAAATTAGTATCGCACCCTTAGAGAAGGATCCACGAGCGATCAACTAGATACGAACCTATGCTTCAAGGCCTTAAATTTTAGTTGTTTTATTAAATATAATAAAAAAAATAAATATATATATATTTATATATAGAGAGAGAATATCATCTCGACCAACCCACGACAATTTCCTTTATTAGTACTGAGACGTTCTCTGCCTTCCTTACGTGCAGGTTATGACAAGCTGGCCTTGTCATGCCTCTCACGTACACAACATCCATTCACATACCACCTTATTTGTTCCCCAGAATAATGTATGATCTTATGTGCGTTACTACAATGTTCGCTGAGCACTGAGTTGAAGAAGGGAGAATAATGGATGTTTTTGGTTTTTGCAGTTTTCTGTGACATGGTAGGAGAGGGTTCTTAACTATGGATAAGTTCGTGCTAAGGAAGCGAAAAAGTAAGGGAGAAGAAGAAGATGAAAATCAAATAATCACTCTAGTGGTCACTGCTTGTTCTGATTTGACCTGAAATAATGACCTCGCCCATCTGGGATAAAATGTAGTAACGTGAAAGAAGGCCATCTTATAAAGAAACGGGCATATGATGATTCCTACTTATCAGATGGTTTTGTATCAAACTGTGTATCTGTGGTATGCGAAGATACACTCAGCAATGAAGCCATGGTACCTAGCAAGCTGAAGCGGCACTTCACTACCAAACACCCTGGTTTGTCTCAGAAAGGCGTGCAATATTTTTTTCTTTTGTTAGAAGGGAAGAAAATGACAGCTAGTAAAATGGTAAAAGGAGTAACCATGGCTGACACTGCTCTTGAAACCCTATTTAAAGTAGCAGAACTGATAACAATGAAAATGAAGCCCCATTCAATTGGTGAAGCCATTATTATCCCTACATGTAACATAATTATTGAAACAATACTTGGCAAAGAAGCTCAGGTTCAGATTTTTACAGTACCTCTCTCCAATAGCACAATCAGTCGTGGGATATCTGAACTTTCAGCTGATATCAATGAACAAGTTGTGCAGCGGATTGTATCAAATGTAAAATTCGCTTTGCAGGTAGATGAGAGTACGGACATAACTGGTAAATGTCAATTGTTTGGATTTTTGCAGAGTAATTGATGAACGAGTTGTAAAGAAGTTTATGTTTTGCAAAGAACTACAGACCACATCGACTGGGGAGGACATTTTTGCAACCGTAACATCGTATCTCAGAAACCATAGTCTTTCATGGAAAGACTGTTGTATCATATGTAGTGATGGTGCACTAACGATGATAGGGAAGTACAAGGGGTTCATTGCCATAGCACTGAAGGAAAATCCATCTATTATTACGACTTACTGTTTCTTGAACAGAGAGATATTGGTTGCAAAACTTTGTAGTGAAGAGCTAAATTAAGTTTTGGACCAGACTGTCAAGATGGTGAATTTCATAAAATCCCGGCCCTTAAAATGCAGAGTTTTTAACAGATATGCCAGGATATGGCCGCAGCTAATATCTCACTGGTGTTGCATACTAATGTAAGGTGGCTATCCCGAGGTCGTGTGCTGAACCGGGTTCTCGAATTCAAAGATGAACTGGAAGTATTTTTTTGAACCGGAGAAAAAAGATGCATTCCTCAGTCCGCTTCTAAATCGTACTTGGTGTTTGAAGTTGAGATTCTTGGCGGATATTTTCATGAAGCTTAATGAATTAAATCTCTCAATGCAGGTGAGACTGGAGAGAATAGTTATATCAAGTAACGAAATGAAAGGTTTTCAGGGAAAGTTGGATGCATGGAAGTCAGCTGTTCAAAAAAAATGACCTATCAAACTTTCGGTCTCTTCTTAAGCAAACAGGAAATAATACTATTTGACGTCTCAAAGATCTCACTCAACATCACTTGCTTCGGCTCGGAGAAGCAGTTTATTTTTATTTCCCTTCCCTTTCTACAGAGAATAGCGACTGGATTGTATCACCTTTCGAACTGAGTGACAGGGCTGAGGAACGGGACTTCACGGCAATAGAACGTGAAGATATGTAGCTGAAAGGCTACATATTTACTTTTACCTTTCTCCTCATCGTATCTGTGTGAGCAGGCATTCTCTGCCATGACAACAATTAAATCCAAATCCAGAAATATTTGTTTATCTCTTGAGGACAATATGCGAGTAGCATTAGCAGCAATTAGACCTAATATTAAAAGTTTATGTTCCAAGCAGCCATCTCAGGTTTCGCATTCAAAAATAAATGCATGGCTCATATTGTGGTATATTTTTCTATCTTACTACTGAAAATCACATTTTTGTATGGTATGCTGTTCTTTTTTTATTATTAATAAAACACTACCAGAGTATATATGTGCGTTTTTCATATACTTATGGGAGCATTAAAAGAATAAAAATTAACTTGGAAAGGTTGACAGCTTGAATAAAACACCATATGAAAAAGATTGAGAACCACTGTCATGTGAGGAAGAGCAGTTTAATGGGGAATGGGGGTTAAAAACAATAGAGGGAAACGAGATTTTCTAATAAGTGTGCCGGGAAATCTGAAAAGCTTGGCAGGGTGCCGCGAGCATCAAAAGTTAAGAACTACTGCCCTACATCATCTGTCTCCTCAGCCGAGCTCGTGGCCATCAAAATAGCCGAGTGCGCCCTCGGTCTCCGTTCCCCAGGGTTATATATATATAGTTTGGGAAAAAAAAAACGGGTTTTTTTTTTTCAAAATTTTGGTTTTCTTCAAAAATTCAATATATTTTCCCAAAAAGCTTTTATTTTTTCATAAAACAATGAGTATTATGCAATTATAGCCAACAATTTAACATTATGAAAATAAAGTTTGCATTATAAAAGAATATAAACACAAGAAATTAATATTTTTTTGCTATTGGGGTAAAAATAAGAAAATATTGATTTTTTTACACAATTTTTTTCCTTTTGTATGTTTACGTATATTTATGTATACCATATAGGTACTTAATTTGATAGGTTTCATTTAACTGAGGGTATAATTTTATTGGGTACATTATTAGCTTGGGTAGGTCCAGATGATGATGAAATGGTTGAATTATCCTATAATGATTCATCAGATTCATATAGCCTACATGACAGTAGCGAGGAGAATATCTCCGAGTTAGATGGTAGCTCATGTTAGAGAATCAGTACCTAGTCTTAACTTCATGTTACTCAACAGATTTAGATTAACTCTATGTACTTATATTAATTTTGTTTGCCAAAGGAAAATATTGGTAGTCACAGTCCACAGATATTATTTAGGATTATGCATTTAATTTAGTCCTAGTGGTTAAACTTAATCTTGTTATAACTTATATATATATAGTTATGGTTTATAATTATATTATGTGCTCACAGAGATCTTTCAAATGAGTTACTGTCAATTTTCTAATGTAGACCATCGACTTTAGTCAAAGGAAACTTGTGATTGTCTATTTTTTTATTCTATAATATAAGTAATAAGTATATACATAGTTTTGTCAAATATATAAACATATATTTTTTTTTTAAATTATTATATATGCTTGAAAATATCTTTCAAAATAGGTAGGTTCAAACAATGAGTGTAGACTGTAGTGAAAGGAAAGGTATAACAGCTTATTTTTATGTTATATGATTATGATATGTTTATATTTGTTTCAATGTTTAAATGGATTGTTATCTTTTACAATGTGTTCTAAAAGATCCTTTAAAATAATTAGATTAGAAATTAAATAATATTGCATATTATCAAGAGTCAACGGACAAGCGTTATATTACCTTTATTATATTACCTACAAAATATCTTTAGTTTATCCCCTGCTTATTGGAGGGTTTCTTACTTGTTAGTAAACTGCAATTAATTCATTTATATAGATAAAGGGTGTTATCTTATTGTATACCTACTCTTCCTTTAAGTCTAGTCAAAGGAATAATAAGAATTATAATAACAGTTTACTAATTGTTTAAATAATATATATACATTGAATTTAATTAATGAGTTTATTTATCATCCTAAAGAGCTCCAACTAATTAAACATTAGATCCAAATTTTGGATAAGTAGTTTCTAGTTGTATTACATATTCGAAATCCATAACTTTGAAATTAGAGGGAGCCAGATTATTTTTGAATCGTAGATCAACAAGCTTTTCTAATGAGTCAGTACTAACTATTAAGTAGTGTAAAGACAAAA
The DNA here is from genome assembly GCA_963969495.1 of Ceratothoa steindachneri. Classification (NCBI taxonomy): domain Eukaryota; kingdom Metazoa; phylum Arthropoda; class Malacostraca; order Isopoda; family Cymothoidae; genus Ceratothoa; species Ceratothoa steindachneri. Next base: position 187,225 of record CAXAKS010000359.1, read on the forward strand.
GGAGGCTACTGGCATTTGAATATTCCTCTATACAAGATTTCATTAAATTTGGTCATTGGGGAACTTTTTCCTAAGGAATTGGTAAGTTGGCAGTTTATTCATGCTAATCTTTATATAGATATCATCTAAAATACTTTTTACATCTCTGATAGAGCTAAAATTACTTATAAATATGAAAATATGGTATTGTTTATCTAGTAAATGCTTAATGTTTTTCATTTACTTCAAAATAGTGCATAAAAATGTTATTTTGATAATATGTTGAAAAACCCCCGCTCTTTTCATGTTTTTTTCAGAAAAAACATTTTTAAAAAAACCGGCGCAACTCTAGAACTTATATACTCGTATCATATTTTCGTACTTTATGAGCGCGCTGACTTTCCTTCAGCGATTGTTCCTTCGACACCCTGTAGCCATGGAGATACTCCATATCGTTCTGTTGGCTGCCTGGACACTAAAACATCCATGAAAATGAAACGACCGTCCTAGAAGCTAAGAAGGCTGCCCTCCATACTGCATCATCCATACCTGAACCGCCGATCTTTCACCGAGACTACATCCATCTCATCCGTAAATTGGTCAGAGAAGAATGGGAGCGATATTGGAACTTATATGGACACCCTCACCTATTCTAACTTAAGAAAAATGTTTCCTCCTGGACATCATCCTACTCCTTCACCAGACGGAATGAAGTTATGCTGTGCCGCCTGCGAATCGGCCACTGTCGCCTCACCCAGGAACACTTAATGGCTAGCGAGGAACCACTTTCTTGCCAGGCGTGTCATTCTCGCATCTCAGTGCAACACATCTTACTCACCTGCCCATCGAAAAAAGTACTTCGGTCTTCACTCCACTTGTGCTTCTGTTCTCGAAAATTCACCCATGTTTCCCCAGCTTAGTAAGATTCCTGGAAGATGCTGACCTTTCTTGCAAAATTTAATACTTTAGTTACTTCCTTACTGCCCTACATTTTAATCACATTTTACTCTCCTTAGTTTTTTCCGAACTTTGCAAATCTTTATTATTCATGAAAGACTTTACCTAATCGCATGTTAGTGCCCTTTATTTTGTTTTTAATCCTTTAATTGAACTGATAATATTTATGTCCGCATATCTAATACTTTAGTTACTTCCTTACTGCCTTATATTTGGAGTCATATCTTACTCTGCTTAGTTTTATCAGTCTTGTCTACCCATAGTTTTACATGATGGACTTTACCTAATCACATGTCAGTGCTCTTTTATTTTGTTACTAATCTTTTAATTGAACTGCTAATATTTCCATTCCACATTATTTGACTTCCTCTTTTGCCGGCAGTTCGTATTTTTATCTCTTGTTTTTATTACTAACTTAAGCCAGGTGAGTCGAGAGGGCAAAAGGGGCTTATAGCCCCTTTTGCACTATGTGTGCGGCAGGCAAGCCTTTTCCTTTGTATTTTTTACTTGTTTGTTTGCCTTATGTACTTTTTGTATTGTTTATACTTTGTTATATTTTCGTTTTCGTTTGGTGGTGTTTATTGTTATACTTAAATTCTCCAGTCTACTCATTTCTGAGTAACAAGAAAAAAAGTGATCTATAAAGTAGCAAAATGAAACTATAAGGAAAACAATATCACCAATATTACTTGATATATATATATATATATATATATATAGGGTGCTAGGGTATTTTAGGATAGATTTATACTTACACAAAAATGACTCTTAAAAACAGATAATGTATTTTTTGCTGAAAAAGTTGTGAGGATAAGAATAAACATATTGTTTTGTAATTTTATTCAATAAAGTCTCCGTCAGCTTCGATAACGGCTTTTATGCCATCTCTGAATAGCCTTCATGCTACGATCAAGTGTTTTTTGTTCATATTCGACATTACTCTGACCATGGCGGCTTTTAGGGATTATTTTGTGTTATGAAGGTGCTCATTAACCTTCTCCACTACGCTACATACATAGTAGTCTATGGATTGAGATGTTGAATACTAAGAGGCCAAATGTTAGGGGTTATGGATCATGAACATTTTCCGCCATCCGTTCCAGCGTTGATTGAGCCTTGTGTGATGGTGTCGGACGATTCTTGTCGAAACACACAAGGTCATCTGTTGCGTACATTAACGATCCATGGCTTAACCATCTTTGGCCTCTAACTCTTTGTAAACTTTGTAGACGAAAGATCTAGCGACTTTTAAAAATCGTGCTACATATTTCTAAATTTCTATGTTCAGCCTTTATAGCCACGATAACTGCGTGCCTCTTCATTTCTTGTGCAAGCATAGAGTCGTCCATTGATAATTCTGAAATATAGAAAATATAGTCAAATAATATGCTGCTATAGTAAAAATAACATATGTCCACATATTATACCTTACCAACCCTGTATATATATATATATATATATATATATATATATATATATATATATATATACAGTAAACCCTCGATATAAAGAACTATATGGGGCGGGGGGGTCGTTCGTTAAAGCCGAAAGTTCCTTAAACCGATGGTCGTTAAAAGCCATGGAAATAACGATGGTTCGTTCGTTAATCTGTATACGTAAATATGTATATAAAGACTGTATTGCATGGATATGTAATACGTATGTAATTACTAATAAAGTTAAGTGGACTACATCGGATTTAACGAACTTTGGTTGGGTAAACTTGATGGAGTTCGGCCAGGAAATTTGGTTCGTTATATCCGAAATTCGTTATATTGAGGTTCGTTATATCGAGGGTTTACTGTATATATATATATATATATATATATATATATATATATATATATATATATAAGTAAAATAACTCAATGGCGAGTTATGGTATATGATAGTGAAACCACTGTATATGAGTCAAAAGGTTAATTTACGAGACTAGTTTCAGTATGTAGTTTGTCATACCCTCTTCAGTCGTATACTGAGGATGGGATTGTTACAAAAGTCTATGAATATCGTGCAGATCAGAAAAAAACACAAAGGAACACAAAACGGGGAAAAAAGGTCATTAATGAAGGGGGGTGAGTCTAACTAAGATCGTTGACTAAGCTGTTTACGATGAGGTTACGCGAATGGGGGCTGCATTTCTATTTCTACTCGATTTGTAAACTAACTTATACCAATCTATTTCCTAAACCGAAACTTATCCAGCTTAAACCCATTGCTACGTGTCCTATCCTGTTCACTAAAAATGAAAACCCTACCTATGTCTCCCCTATTATAACCTTTAATTAACCCACTTGAAGACCTCAATCAAGTCCCCTAGAATTCTTTTTTCTACTGTATTTAGATTTAATCTCCTAAGCCTATCACCATAAAGTAAGCTCCTCAACTCATGAAGCATCTTAGTCATCTTACTTTTCACAGACTCAAGCAAACCATTAACCATCCTATAATAGTGGGACCGAAATTGCTTAATTTACTCAAAGATAGGCTTAACTAATGACAGTTACAGTTTCTTGAATGACATCAATACTCCTATTTTTCACGCTTTCCTCAATAAACCCTATTACAGTGGCCCTATTCCTAGCACATAAGCACTGTTCTCTCGGCCGATGGGTAAACGAGTTTGAACGCCCATTACTCGGCTTACCAGCGCCTTGTAATGATAATTGTGGCCCCACGGTCGGTATATGTACAGTAAAAAAATGTCTAATAACTGTCAGTTAGTAGAGCGAAACGCACACTTGACCGCCTCTGCCCCAATTAATTGGCATTCTTACCTTCCTAAAAGTCTCCAATTCAATTTATAATTATTCAGCGGACTACTCCTACATATACTAAACACACTATATTTGTTTATATTAAATTCCATTTCCTATTTCTCCGAGCATTGGAAGAGTCTGGTCAATTCATTTTGTAATAAATACCTCAATTTCAGTCAAACCATATAATCCTACTTAACTTTGTATCATCGACAAACTTGCTCAGGTCATTACTTATACCCAAGTAAAGATCATTAATTAATATAAATCAAGAACAACAACAATGCCCAGCATCGACCCCTGAGGAATCCCACTGGTACCCACACTCAAATTTAATCACAGTAGTCTGTCACTGCAACGACTGAATCCACTAAAAAGTCTTCCCCAACCATATTCTTTTTTTCATATGAGGTTGATGTTCCTATAAAAGAGATTTATTTAAATAATTAAATAAAGTCCTTTTTCGCTTATGATAAATGGAAGCAAAACCAAGAGGCTACATTTCAGAAGACTTCGGCGCTTGGCCTACTAAATCTACATTACTCTGTTTATGCTTCGGTAAGGGGTACATTCAAGAAACTCCAGCTGAAGCCAGCCTTGGTCTAATTTATGTTCTTCATGAGTGGAAACAAATTCAAAAGTCTCCATTTCAGAACACATACATTTTGGCCTATTTAAACACCTGCCTTACACCTATTCTACTCTCGATAAATGAAGCAAACCCCAGAGGCCTAGTAGTTTTCTTTTTCAGCTCTCGTCGATTGGAAGCAAATATACGAACCTTCATTATGCATATCTTGAGGCAGAGGTATATTAAAGCCACTGGTTTTACGTTCTTAACGGAAGGGAAGAAATCCAAGAGACTCCAATGAAAACATTGGGGCCCCTTGGTCCTATTAAAACCAGTGCAGCACTCCTTTAATCGCTCTAGACGGCTAGAAAGAATTCGAAGGTGCTCTATTTATAAGCCCCTGCTTTATTCATCATCCACTCTGGTGACAAGAAACAAATTCAAGAGGCTTCATTCCACAACACGGAGTCATTTGTGCCTATTGAATACCGTCTTAGTCCTTTTCCGTTTTCGATAGGAGGAAGCAATCCAAGAGGGGCCTTTGCAAAACACACATGCATTTGGGCCTATTGAATTCCCTGCCTAACTCCTTTTCTGCTCTGGTTGGTAGAATTGCGCAAATCCATGAGGGCCGGCCCATTTCAGACCAAAGTGCATTTAGACATCTTTAAGATCCTGCCTGCATTACTCTTTTCTGCGCTTAGCGGGAGATACCCAACCAAAGAGACTTCATTTCAAAACACAGTTTCATTTTTTGGCCTATTGAAGCCCATGCATTCTCCTTTTATGCTAACTCGATTTCATAAAAATAATGCACTTGGACCAATTCGAGATCCTACCTTACTATGCACTTTCCGCTCATGATAAGTGGAAACAAATCTAAGAGTCCCTTTTTCAGAATAGAGCTGGGTCGAGCCCTGTTGAGCCCACTGCAAAAATTTAGACCCAGTGGCTGAATGGCAACTTGTCTCTCAGTTGAATGGCTTCCTGACTGACTCGTAAGCCTGAGGGGCCACGCCACCTTATTAAGCCAAATGTATCGATAGATGTATTTCCCAATTTTGCCCTTATTGGTAAATCAACGGTTATAAATATTTCTTTACTATTTAACCTTTGATTCTGTGTATATTAACGAAATGAGGCTCATATAAACACATGTATGAGACGAGCAAGAGCGCGCAGTACCCGCTCCTTGTTACCTGCGGCGAAGCGCCAGATCTAGGGGCCTCTGTTTTTTTTTAAAAAAAAGGAGTAAAAGTTCAATTGTACCAATTTAGAGCCATGGAATGACCCATATGACCATAGGACACAGTTATTCACCCTAGAATTTCAAATCTGCCATCGAATTTGGCGCTGGGTGGCGCCATCTAGTAGCAGAAGCCTCATTTAGCCATACAAATGCACTTGTAAGCAATTTGAACCATGGGAAATCATCAATTGAATAACCATTTATCATCTTATCGCAAAACGCCCTAGGTCATTGGAGGGACTTTCCCTCTTGTTTTGTTTATTCCCTTTGCACTGACCCAAACGTAATCAATAGGCCGATATATACAGTGGCGGCAACAAAAAAAGTGACATGTGACAATTCGGGGAAAATGAAAAAGAAAAATGTAACTTACATATTTTATTATGAATATTTCATGAAAGTTAATACTTGGTCATGTTGCCTTTGCACTTGATGACCATTCTGAGTCGATTGGGCATTGATTCAGCGAGGTTTGCCAAGTAGGTGGGGTCGATCGTAACCCAGATCTTCTTCAGTGATTCTATCAGGTCCTTGATGATGCCGGGTGTTGTCTCTTGAACTTTGGTTTTCATGAGATTCCAAGCATTCTCAATATGATTTAGGTCCTGGGAATGACTAGGCCACTCCAAATTACTAATATTATTATCATTAAAGAACCTTTTTACTAACTGGGACCTGTGAGCAGGGGCACCATCATGCCTTAAAAATTTACACTGATGAATTTCCCAACATGGCATCATGTGCTGCCTCAAAACTTCAAGATAGTTAGTTCCCCTCATGGTTACATTCTTGGGAAGGAAGTACAGACCTCTTCTGCCCTTGTTTCCACTAAAGGAACCCCACACCATCACACTATCAGGGTGCTTCACAGTTTTCACAGTATATTTTGGGTCATACCGAGACACATTGCTGGGACAAGCACGATCTTTGACTCTTCTCTGACCAGCCTAAAGGTGCTCTCATCTCTGAACATGACCTTTCTCCAATGAGCAGCTGTCCAATGTTTATAGGTCTTGCAAAAATTGGGCCTTTTCATCTTCATAGCCTTGGTAAGAAGTGGCTTCTTGGCAGCGCGGCGAGCCGGTAGGCCTAGATCCTTCTTTAAGCGATGATGGATGGTCCTGAGGGCGACATTCTGGAGGAGGTCTGGGTGTTTTTTCTTGATTGGAGCGGAGGTTACAGAAGGGTCTGACATCACTTCACGCCTTAGGATATTATCAGTCCTTGGAGATGTCTTCCTAGCTGCACCAATGCCCTCCTTCCTCTTTTGTATGTTACCTGGTGGTAATAACTCAGCTGCCCGTTTAGGCGATAAATCGTATTTCTTGAGGTTCCTAAATCTGCTGATACATCAATAAAAGACTTTCCTTGCTCTAATAGGGTCAAGGCGCAGCTTTTCTATGTCATATAAAGCTTTTACTGCCCCATTGTATCCACTTGCACAGAAGTTATAGCACGTCAAATGTAGGCACGAATGCAGGAAATCAGCACGCTGGAGCGTTGTACACTAAAACCTCACTGTACGAGCTCAAACGAGACAGTGAGTTCCAATAAAGCGCAGTTCTGTTGTCTTAGCTCAGGAGAGTCATCCACTCGCGGCATAAGCCTTGCCCCTTTTCATTGGCTTGTTGGCAAGTAAAATCGTGAAAGCGATTTTGTGTATCGATTTCTGTTGCCAATATTCAATGTCACTTTTTTTGTTGCCGCCACTGTACATAAATAGCAAGGAATCTTCGATTAGGTTAGTTCCAGATCAAAGAGGACTTCATAGATTTGCTTTAACTTTCTTGACTCATACCACTGGTAATCAGAAAGTAATGAAAGTCGGACTCGTGGCAGAGAGACCATGAGGGAGGGGAGCGCGGGGCATTGTGTATTGCCTGTTGTGAGGTGTTTGAACTTGCCGCGCTTGGCTGGGTTATATTTTCTGGTTGCGTTGTGCGATTGCGTCATTGTTGGTTTCGCCCTCTAATCGGAAACAGATTTCTCGAAAGAAAGTTGAAGGTTTTACACCCTTAACTAGGTAGAAACTCGGGGGGGGGGGGGAGGAACGGAAATCAGAGGGAAATTATTGCAAGGTTTCCCCGAGTCTACTCCATCACTGTAAACTTTCCAGCTGGATTCGAGCTTTTGCAGCCGGAAAAACTCAGCTAGAAGATGATCATCGATCTGGACGCCTCCGGACATCCGTGACCGAAGCAACAACAGTCCTTGCCCGGGTTATCATTGACGAAGACCTAAGATTCTTATCTTTGGAGCTTGGGGTCAGTTATGGGAGTGCATATGGCATCGTCCATGAACACTTAGGCCTAAGGAAGAAGCGTATATGATGGATACCCCATTTGCTAACATAATGGCAGAAGTGCGATTGGGTGGGGAATTGTCGTCTCTGACTGGCTGAATTCTAACCAAATGGTGCGAAACGGTTCTCAGATGTTTCTACCGGAGATGAGCGTGGGATTTCTTTCTTCACCACCAGAGACGATTTTTTTTTTTTTTTTCTTTCTTTTTTTTAAAGAGCTCATCTGGCGACTGCCTACTTGGGCATTAGTCGCCGTATTAAAACTGGCCTAGTTCTAGGCTACTTTAAAATGAAATTAAAGAGAGAAAAAAAAAAAACAACACCCCAAAAGGGGGAAAGGAAGCAAGCTGGTGCGTCGGGGAGAGGTCCCCCCGGCGCAGGAGCGTGCAACTAAAGAAAAAAAAACAAAAAAAACAACAAAAAATGCAAAAAAAACAACAAAAAACAAAACAAACAAACCTTGCTTAAATAATAGGGAGAAGGCCGGCCTCCCCCAAGAAGTCAACAAGTCCACAAGTCAGTGTGCACGAATCTGTCCCGAGCACAAGGGACAGGCGGTAGCGACCCCGCCCATCCCGGTACTGGGACAGGTATCGTGCGCGAAGATCACCCAGACTGGGACATTCGACAAGAATGTGCCGAACAGTCTGGGGGACGACGCAGTCGTTGCAATAGGGCGCAGGCGAGCGCTCCATCAGATAGCGATGCGTCACACGAGTGTGTCCGATTCGGAGACGACAGAAAGCAACCTGAAGCCGCCGCGGCATTGGGGGATAGGTCCATGGGAACAGTCGCGGCGCAATGGCACGCAACTTTAAGTTCCCCTCGACCGTCTCCCATCTTCTTTGCCAAGCAGTCCGAAGAGCTGCCCGTATTCCTGCCATGTAGTCGGTGTGAGGAAGAGCGAAACGCTGGTCCGGTCGCAGAGTCCTCGCGCCCTCATCGGCGCGCTCATTCCCCGCAATTCCTACATGTCCAGGAACCCAGCAGAAGATAATCTCGACATCTGCCCGGCTCGCCAAAACCGTGGCGTCACGGATATCGCGAACCAGGGGATGCGGAGATTCCAATGCCCCGAGAGCACTCAGGGCGCTTTGTGAGTCGCTATAGATCACAATCCGGTCTCCGAACCGGGCACGTCGCGTAATCTCCCGTACCGAGTGGTGTATTGCCACCAGCTCGGCCGTGAAGACAGACGCAGCGCCTGGTAGAGCCCCGCTGACTTCAAACAGAGGGGATACGGCGTGGAAGCCGACCCCCTCTTGGGACTTGGAGCCATCCGTATACACTGGCACGGTACCAGCGTGACACGATGTGTGCTCCAAAAAGGTCGAACGCAATACTCCCGGTGCAGTACAAGCTTTGGGAGCAGAGGCGTGGCGACAAATAGCCAAATGTGGTACCCTCCAGGGTGGCGTCCTGGGCAGAACCAGGGGCGCCACCGGCCCGAGAGCTATATCTACCTCTCGAAGGAGTTTCCTGGCCCTAAACCCAAAGGGCTTAGGGTATGACTGGCATCTCTCGGCGGCATAGGCACCATCGAGATCAGCTGCGGATGCAGTGAGAGCTGTTGGCGACTGAGGGAGGCGCCGGGCTCGCGCATACAGGCGAGTGATGCACTGCACGCGGCGCAGAGCGAGTGGCATCTCCCCAGCATCGACCAACAGGCTCTCAATGGGGGAAGTGCGGAAGGCACCGGTCGCAAGGCGAAGGCCGGTGTGGTGGATTGAATCCACCTTCCGCAATAAACGCTCGGCTGCGGATGCATAAAACTCGCATCCGTAGTCGAGCTTCGAGCGAACAAAGGATCGATAAAAAAGTAAGGCGGTAGCCCTATCAGCGCCCCAAGCGCTGAACGTCACGGAACGGAGACCACCAGAGACGAGCAGTCCACCATGGTGTGATTTAGTGATGAAGAGCCTCGAACTCAGATTTTGAAGGAAAGATTTCGCAGCAGGAAGCGTCTTTTCACCATCTTCTTCAATTCTTAAGGATCAATGTGTGTGGATGTGGTGTCGCAACAGTCTACTATCACAGCCAAGTGCTACACTTACCAAGTCCTGGAACATCAGGCCAAGTCCGCACCCACCCGTCACTGATCGCGCCTTTTGCTGTACTCCACAAAGCGCGCCTGACTGCGCAATTCATGGAGCAGCAAAGGATCACACTTCTTGACCACCTACCCTACTAACCTGACCATCCTCACTGTGATTTTTGGTTGTTTCCAAAGATCAAAGGTGCGATTGCAGGGAAGCAATTTCATCTTCTCCAATACCTAGTACGAACATTCAACTCAGTGCTACGAGATATACCAGCTTCTTGACTAGGGGATCCTGCGAGAACTTGGCCCGAATTCTTTTGACTAGAGTATACATTTCTGCTAAAGGGGTCTTCCCTTTAAGTGAAGATACATTTGGCCGCCAGGAAGAACGGCAGGCGTACTTCGAGAAAATACCATAACAAAGCCCTAGCTCGACGAAATTCACCGAGAGTTAAATCTTTCGGGTGGGGCTTATGGAGCATGAAGGCATAACGCTTCTGTTTGAGGGCACAGAGCTTCCTTAATTTGCATTCAGCCCAGGAGGTGTGCAGTTTCTCCAGGTACCAAGTGTACCATGTTACACAGGATACCATGAAGTCCCTGGGAAGATTCGTGGCGCAATGGCACGCAACTTTTGGTTCCCCTCAGCCACCTTCCCTCTTCTTTTACCAGGCATCTCTTTCACCATATTAATATGATGGGGCCTACTAGTAAAGTTGATTTCTTCCTTATTTTTACCCTTCTTTTCGGACGGGTGCAATTCCAATTCCATTATGTGGTCATCTTGGCCGGTCTATTGCGTTATCGGGGCGAGAAAGAAACCTTGGGTGAGTCCTACGAGAATTAGGACGGCTCCAGTCTCGGATGAGGTAGTTGAATGAGATTATGGTCAGGGTTTAGGAAAAAGAAATATACTAACAAATAGAAAACCCTGAACGATCAATAATAGTTCCAATCCTTAGGATTGGAAAGTTTGTGAGAAGAGTTGTAAAAAGCGGTTACGTTAGGGAAAGTGAAATTGTGTAGAATGTCTCTCTCGAACAGTTTTAAGTGGACACTATTTAGAGCGCTCAAGCCAGGAAGACACAGCTCTCCAGGTAGATTTGTCTTAATTACACACATTGGTTTCACGCGTGTTTGTATGTGTGCAGATACGTGTATACTATAACGTGGCTTCGCTGATATATTTAACTCCTTCTCCCTCCCTCTATGTGTGCTCGGATTTGGCACTTCGCCTCACGTTATAGGTTGCAAATGACGTAATTTAAAAGCTTCTGCTTAGTCTTGTTTGATGAAGACAGAAGTAGCCAGGGTGAAAGGAAGAGAGATAAGAGACCTATTAATCCATGATTGATTCCATACCTGACCACATTGATGTAGGCCTTTGAAAAAAAAAAGAAGAGAATTCAAAGCCACTTCACAGCCACAGAAAGACTAACAAATAATTTGTTTACTAACGCGAGCGATTAGTGTAATATATATATATATATATATATATATATATATATATATATATATATATATATATATATATGGCTAATAAAATCAAAGACTAAACCCAAATATTTGGAGAAATGCCGAGAAGAAAATGCGCAAAAAAAGGTATAGGGTATCTACTTCATCCCAGGCTAAAAGTAAACAAATCTTTCCCATTATCATCTTTTGCTCTTTTATAAGTTATCACATTCAGATAGAAAATTAATTTTTTCAGATAATCGAGATGTGACGATGACCAAATCTGTTTCTCTGTTTCTGATAAGATAAGCTGAAGGTCGACCTCGTGATCTTATTTTATCATAGCGCGAGAAACATCGCAGTAAATTTAAACTACGACCGCTGTGCCCGAAAATAGCCGAAATTAATTAATATGGAGGGGTAGATAGGAGATTCTTTTTCATCAGCTCCTTAAATAAAATGGGTAGCTGTTAGTTACCTTACATTAGGATTGGGCAATTACGTAACCATATAAACCATGAAGGTCACTTGATCACCCTGATAAGTTTTTGCTATTGTGACCCAGAGGGCCACTTTTCGACATGCTCAAATATCGGGGGCCATATGCTAATATTTGGTTTGAAAGGTTTCCATCGTCTATGGCACTTGTTAATTTAGATATAGTATACTCCATGAAAGAAAATGTATGTTCGCAAATATAAGTTGAGATAAAGGGCAGCAATACTTTTTTTATCAAAATGCTTTAACTGTGGAAATTTTTGATCGTCTAGAGGGATAGAATTCATTGTGAACAGTTTGAAATAATCTGAATGCTGCAAAGCGCATCTTAAGTTTGTTCGGTTCGGCTCGTTCAAGAAAGTGCAAGACACTTTCGTGCATCAGTTCGAATGTTAAAAAGCTTCCCCCAAGAGCAGAATTCAGGACTGGGTGGACCACTTCGAGAACTATGGGACAGTGGAGAACCTCAATGCAGCCAGTGACAACCGTCCAAGCCATTCAGGAAGCCTCAGGAAGCGTACAGCTGAGCTGGTCGAGAGCGTGAGAGTCAGTTCAGCAGAGTCCAAAACGTTTTGTGCGCAAGCGAAGTCAGTCCCTCGGTATATCCCGTGAGACTTGTAGGAGAGTGCTAGTAATGGATGTACAGGCCTACCCATACAGAATACAGATGAATCAGACCCTTACTGCCTCAGACAAGGAGCAGAGAAAGGCTATGACAGTCAAGATAATGGAGAAGATTCAGGAGACCCCAACTTTCCTTAACCTCCATTGGACCTCAGATGAAGCTCACTTCCATCTTGATGGAAAGGTAAACTCCAAGACAATGTCTTATGTGGGACCTCCAGACCAAATGAGGTAGCCACCAAGCCCCTACACTTCTTTAAGTGCACGGTATGGACTGCAATCTCATCTAGAGGCATCATCGGACCATTCTGCTTCGAGGAATCAGGCACGGCAATGAGAGTCACCGAGGAGCGGTATGTTGAAGTGCTCAAAACGTTTAAGAGGGGGCTGCAGACCCTGTTCTCGTTGCTTATGGGCAGATCCGGTTTCAGCAAGATGGAGCAAGCTCTCACACCTCATACTTGTCCAGAGATTGGCTGAAAGAGAACTTTTGTGGCCGTGTGATCAGTCTCAAGACTAATTTTAAGTGGGCACCTCACAGCCAGAACTTAGGCTCCCAGATTTTTTTCTCTGGAGCTAACTTAAAGACAGAATGTAGGCAGGGTCACCCAGAACCATCACGGAACTCAAAGAAGCCATCAAGGAGGAGATCAGAGCCATTAGTCGGTCGGTTTGTAAGGATGTCATGGACAACTTTCTGCTGCGCCTCAAGAAATGCACAGAGCTAAATGTAGGTCCTCTCGAATACGTGCTCTAGAATAAAGAAGAAAAGTCCAAAGACTCTTATGTTTTGATATGATGTTTTTAAACACAATAAACTAGTTATCACCAAAGTTTTATTCAATCCTTGAAGAAAATTAAGAAATGAGGCCTATCGAAAGTTGGGGGCCCGTTTTTTTTGGGGGGGGGTCACCCTGTATTAGTGAAAAGTCATCTAGATAACTCGATAGGCAAAACCTTCAATTGAGAATATTTTTATTTTTTTTAGTGAAAAATTCAACCTGTTGCAATAATTTCGTCATAAATGTATTTATTTCATCTACAAATTTGCAATTTCAAATTGATATACTCGTAGCATAAATAAGATAAATGACAACAGCAAAAGCAAAATCCGGAATCCAATTGATATCGTCAACTGGGGGAAATCTGGCTTTTATTTCCTTTCTAGGAGAAACTCAATCTTGCCTCGTAGTTCCCAATCTCTCCCCAATACTTTGCCTAAACTTAATTGTCTTACATTTGTATGAAGCATAACATATGTGTATTCGAATTCACTTATTCCAAAATGTTTATAAACTCTTTATGGTTCCAAGCTCTTAATCTAATAAAATTGACTAATTCAGTGACAGGCTAAATTATATATTCTATTTTTATTTTAAGCATTTTTACAAAGCTTTTTGGTGAAAAATAGTGCAAAAAAGTTATATTTTGCACTATTTATATTTTATCGTTCGACTCGGAACCATCCCGAGCAGCTTGAAAAATGGTTTTCCTAAATGCATGAGGGGTTTAGCTAATTCTCTTTTGATTTGAGATTGATCTCGAGGGGTAAGAGCACGAAATTCTAATTGAATCTCTACAATTTCCTTCAAATCTTTTGTAATTTAGAGAGAAGACTTTGCTCTACCTAATTCCATCACGAAATATTTCTTCTCTTCTTGGAAAAGTTCCTTTTTCTAGGCCATTTTATCATAAAATGATTTTTGTAAAAGATGTCTAACCGTTGTTGTTATTGAATTTCAAAAAATTGCTTAAAAGCTATATATATATATATATATATATATATATATATATATATTATAAAATGAAAAACTCACAAAGTAGAACTTGAGGTTAGCAATGAATGCAATATCCCCCAGGAAAAAAAAGGAAAAGGTGTTTCCGAGTACTTTCGAAGTTTATTCAGTTTCTTATCAAGGATAACAAGAAAAAATAATATAACGAGGTTATATAAAAGAAAGAAAAAAAAATAAAGCACCCCCTCTAAGATAAGGAATCACCAATGAAGAAGTAGGAGGGGGACGGTAAAATCCCATCAAGTTTATCATGAGCAGGTAGCAAGGTCAAATTATGTATGTGGCTGATAAGATAAAGAACAAAGGCAGATGGAATAAAACTATTAACGAAACAGCTAGGAGAGAGGGAAAGTAATAAAACAGTGTTTAAATACAAAATCAATGAAATAATAAAAATAACACACTGGGTACCCATAACTGAATATTACACGCAAAACTAAGAATATAAGCACAAACTGATTTTTAAAAATAAGTTTTTTGATAAGAGCATCAATTTTGAAAAGGCCTGGGGGAGGGGGAGAATGTTAAAATTATCGGAATGGCTTATAAAAGAACATTCGGCAATATTTTTTTCTAACGTTATTGGAACGATAAATAAATTTAGCTGAATTCCAATTAATTAAATGGTCATTTTCGAACATATGAACCCAAAACGCCCAATTATTTTCACCTCTCCGTACATTGTATTTATGTTGATTGGTGCGGACCGACAATTGCTAGCCTGTTTGTCCAGAATATTTAGTTAGACAGTCAGAACTTTCGACTGGGTGAACCCTACCTATATTATTAATGCATGTATTGTGAAAAAGTATATTCTTCATAGTCGAATCGTACTTGAAAGCAACAGAAATGTTAAAGTTTTTTTTAAAGACGAGGAAGGTCAGTAAAGCAATCAGAGAACGTTTTTAACATAAAAGGGGATAGTTGGAATTGTATTATACTTATAAAACGTCTTTTTTGTAGAGGAAAGACAATTTAAAGGAAATGCATAAGGGTAACACAATTTGTGGCCAATTTCAAAGATATTAGAGAATTCCAGATAATTATTTTCAGGGCTCACAACACTAAATCCCCTATAAACATAGGGGGGGGGGAACAGAGCGTTTAACTTTGGGTCTATGCACAGAGTAAAAATGAATATAAGAGATTGAATTAGTACGCTTGCGAAAGATGGAATATTTAAAACCAGTCTGAGTTTTACGAATTAGCAGATCGAGAGAGAGAAGGGTTCTATTATTTTCAACCTCATGGGTAAATTTAATGGAAGGGACGAGTGAATTAAGTTTAGTAAGAAAGCTATTAACATCTTTAGAATTAGGCCACAGGCAAATGACATCATCAATATACTTGTACCAAACAATAGGGAAGTTAAGTACAGTAGGGAGGTGTCTGGTTTCAAAGAACTCCATATATATGTTAGAAAGAACAGGGAAAAGAACATGGCTAAATCCCAATTTTTGAAGAAAATATTTACCGTCAATATTGTGCAATTTATCATTAAGGAAATTTAAAAGATCTTCAACCGATACTTTGGTAAATAAAGAAAAGACATCAAAACTAAAAAAGGTAAAATTGTTAGAATACTGAATGTCATTGAGTTAAGAAATAAGGTCGTACCTATTAGTAACAAGCGAATGAGAAATAGTCCCAACTAATGGTGTGAGAAATGAAGTAACCCATTTAGACAGAGCATATGAAACAGATCCAACAGAACTTATAATGGGGCGTAATAGAAAATTTGGTTTATGTATTTTAAATAAGGTAGGCAAAATGATTAAAAGGGAGTGACATTTCACCCCCACCACTACGCTATAAGACCACTTCCGAGACGACTATAGAACCCCTGCCCCTGTTTCAACGGGTTTATTAACTGCTTGGGCCAAGGTATCCTCAGCATAGTTTCGTTTTCCCTAATTCACTACTGCACGAACCTCAAATAGCAGCAATTCTCTCATCAGTTTAAACTTTATTTCCCCTTTAAATATTGGTAAATCTTCTAAACCATCTTTATACTTGAAATAAATATCTAAGTTCTAACATAACATAAGTAAACTTCAATTTATTATCATGAACTCTTTCTTCTTTCGCATTATTTTACATGCTCGTTTTTTTTTTTGCATTTTTGATTAATACTGATCACTAAAGAACAGCAAGCAAATTCGAATTAAACAAGAACATCTAATTAATAATAGTTACTGCCTTTGCTTACAAATATGAATTTATTCTTCAATATCCAACTAATCACGCTTTGGCATTTCTTTCCAAGCAGCAAAGGCTTTATACAAGTTGCTGAGTCACATTGAACATTGGTGCAATTCACCGCGTCGAAATTATGAATTCTCAGAAAAAGACATTAAACGGATAAAAGAATGATCATATTTCAATCAAGCTGCTAAATCTATAGAAAACCTTTGTTTTAAAATTTCACTTTATATATATCGTAATATTTGTTAAGTTTCATGGAAGCATAAACATTAAAAAAAATTTGTACCTCGCTTACTAAATGGTGTCTCTTTGCAGGATTGCCAAACTAAAGGTCACGGCCAACAATGCATGAAAAAATCAAAACATTTAAATATGTTTTTAATCCCTCCATATTACAATAAAAACACTAGGTCTTCTCCTTCTACCTTGTCATCCACATTTCAATTAGTAGAATTGAGCATAGAGTTTATGTGATATAAAATCTTTTAGCATTTTTAGAGGTTGAGTGAAACTCTAACAGCATTTGAGAGCAATAGTTCGGCTTTAATCTTTACAATAGTGGAAATGAGTTTTAGCTTCTTTTTTTAGCTTAGAGCGAAAACCAATTGGATCAACTTCCGGAGAAAGTTTCTAAGAAGAGATCTATGAAGAAAGTGGTGAAGATAGAGGAAGTGAAAATAAGTGGAATATACGAGTATATAGTGGATATTCCCTTGCAAATATTGTGAAATAAGGGAGAACATTCTTTTAACTAGTGTCACTAGTTTAGGAGTAGGCACCTTGGGCAAATAAAGGCGGCTATGACCTGTCTACGTATCACAAGATATCCTACCTGTTAATGGAAAATAAAAAAGATCTCTAACTGAACCTAACTTTACCTCTCTAACATAACCCAACCTAACCTAGAATAGGCTAGGTTAGTTTAGGTTATATTAGGCTCGAAAAAAACTTGGGATGCCTCATCTTTACAAGATCCCAGAAAAATATACAAAGGAAAATTTTATTCAATACATTTTTTTTAAAATGGAAAAAAATAAAAAGGATGTACCTATTATAAATTAAAAAGAAATGCAAAATATTTGAATAGCATTTATAGTAGAGATGGGACGATTAATCGGAAACGGAATCGGCATCGCTAAAAATAATCCTAGTTTTCCGATTCCAAAAACGATTCCTTCAAAATTTCAGTACAGACTCTTTCAACTGTGTTTTTAAGTTTTTAACTTTCTTTCCTACTTTCCAAATAGCTGAATCAAAATTTTAAACATTGTTTATTTTCCGTTAGTGTCAATCAAGTGTTGTATCTACTCATCTGCCCTATTATTCAGTGAAATTATAACGTTAATAAGTTATTTACTAATAGATTTAGATTAGTCGACAAGAATGCATCACTATTTAATATCAATTAATATTGAAGATCTGACTGCATAAGAAATGTATTGTGTTTAATTGTTTATATGCGTAAAAGGAAGGCCTGCTCAGGGTTCAGGCGTCATTTAGAACAGCTGGTGCAATTATAAGATGTTAGAGCTTTGTTCAGCAGCGTGCCGAAGTTGGCACGTTCGTACAAATTTGGTACCTTTTTGTCGTAATGAAAGTTTTGATACCATGATTCGTACAAATTTGGTAACTTTTTGCCTCAAAGAAACACTTTTTGATACCATTTTACTTTTTTTTTAGGTTTTAATTAGATTTGGTACGATTTTACCATTCCCGTAAGGGGCGCGGCGATTTACCTTCCTGGCCGCCGTGCTGACGCGACTGAGCACACCGTCCAGCTCAAGCTTAGCCTCTTCTTCTTTCTTTCGGCACACTGAACCTAAATAAGCACTGTGCTTAAAAAATATTAGAAAAAAAGTACGATTTTACCAACTTTGTTACCTTTTCAGAGTAAGTTTTGGTACTATTGCTAAAATTCTTTCGACAGCGGGCAGGCGCAGCCCTATTGTTCAGTTAACTAACAGCAACCATAGAGCTAACTTATCTTGCGCGCGCTTCCTACTCCCAGCCAATGTTAAATGTTAAAAGTAACAATATCATATTAGCTGAATATTAATAGTATTTAATATATTAGGTGACATTATCGAATTAGTCTGATTTTAATTACAATTTCCACATAAACTGTGCATTATTCGCTATCAAACATCTAAATTCACTTGGTTGTGACGACTGAGGGACGATACCCAATTTCTAGCATACAGCACTATATCAGAAGATTAGTTGTTAGCACATACTATGTAAACTTAGGCACAATGTTCATCTTACATTTATTTGTTTACTATATTATATTTAGTTTATGTAACAACTAACTTTATTAATTATTATTGAAGTATCGAGTATTATTATTACACAGAAGGAATTATGAATCGATGGTACGTAAAAAAATTAATAAGTTTTATTATATTTATTATTTAATGATCTTTATTGACAATTAATTCTTACTTGCTTGTATTTTTATTCTTTCCTAGGTAATACTTCAGATTCGAGGCGCACGGTAGATGGCGCTGTTAGCCGGCTACAATTTTGGGCTACAGCATATCTCTTATGACGTCAGACGGTAGCATCAGATGTGACAATCACTGCGTTATATTTTTTTGTTCTTTTGGAGATTTGTAACTTTTAGTCTATTATTTACTAAATATCTGCGCTCTGCTCGTTTATAGTTTTTTCTAAGTTAGGTAAGGTTTCTTGATGTCTTTTATTGTTTTTTGTTTTGTTTTCGTATTTTTTGTTTACTGCGAACGATAACTGCTTCTTACTGGCAACATCATAGCTTATAAATAGGACCCGTTTTGCAAATGTTTTTCTTTCATTATTGTGTTTTCGTGCTCTCCATGTGCTTCTTTGTTATTCGAATTCGGCTTTACTTTGTATAATCGCGAAAAACTTTTAGATTATTTAGAGGTTCTTAAACTAATCAAGAAACCTATAAAAGTAAGAATTGTTTGTTATTAGGTTAGGTTTTTCTGCCAGTAAAAAGCTGTTGGGGAGAAAAACTCCCTAGTAAATTCAAGGGGACTGCTCGTGGTGGAGATATCACTGCAGAGGACCACCCTGCGATGATCCTGAGTTTCAATCAATTGGGGGGGGGGGGAGGCTGGGGCCCCCAGTATATACTCGTAGACAAAAAATATTACGCCGATATTGTTCACATCTGACGCTACCGTCTGACGTCATAAGAGATATGCTCTAGCCCAAAATTGTAGCCGACTAACAGCGCCATCTACCGTGCGCCCCGAATCTGAAGTGTTACCCTTTCCTATATCATGGACAAATTCTTAATTTGTTATATTAATAATCAATATTCTATTTTGTGAAGTAATCGGAATCGTAACTTATAACTAGAATCCAACTCGGAATCGCAAATTTTGGGGGAATTGTCCCATCGCTAATTTATAGATCATATTGTTCAGATATGTGACTACATAAGCTCTAAATGGGTTGGACGAAAACCTGTCCTGCCACATAAATATGAACAAATATGTATGAAAAAGATGTTTACAACCTCTGATCGTTTTAATTATTGGTTTGTTCCAATAAGATTCTAGGTCTTGTGTATGAACACTTGTATTTATTATTCAATTCAAGAATAGGCATCTAGCACAACCTCATTAAGCACCTCATTTGTGGACAATTCAAGGTTACACCTCAGGGGCCTATCTTGAATTGATCATAAATATAAAAAAAAGTTTGGGTAAACCTGAAGATCCATACCCCAAGAGCCTTACTATGGGTTGCTATATGGGGGGGGGGGCTATGCCCCAAGTAATAAAACAAGTTAATCACACAGTTGGATGAAACATGTTGGGAGGTGGAAGAAATAATATGAGAATGCGAGTGGAAAAGCTCACGGGGTATGGATCTTCAGAATTACCAAAGTTTAGGGGGTTTCATAGGAATTCACTTTCTCAAATCGTGTTTATTCTTTCGAATCACTAATAGATATTTTACTTTACCGTTTTTCACTAATGTAATATTGTTTTCAGCAATATTTTAAAATGATAGGAAAATGCTGCTTATTAAACTCTATTCAAAACTACTGTAGTAATTAAGTTTGGCAAATCTTTAAATTTGCATCTTGCCGAAGGGGGTTTATAACAGTTCACTTGACCGTGAATTTCTTCAAACATACATACCTTGGTGGCTCTTTCTACTTGCATACATGTTTTATGTACAAATAAACAAATTGATATTCTAAGGCATGGGCCACACCCATTTGTAACAATTATTGAATAAAGCGAACAGAAAATTGTTTCGCGGGAATCTGTTTGAAAGTCATCCAAATTATTTTTATTATTATTTTAAATGAAAATGCAAAGATGCTGTTGTGAGCCGACTATGCTACAAGGATGGGGGGGAGGGGATGGCGTAGATTTCGCGGAAATAGGCTTTAAAAATACAAACGACATTATGGCTAGAGATACTTGGCATCTGCTTACTCTGCATGCTAATTGAATATGTGATCAATTGAATATATCGTTAATTTAGAAATTGATTAGAAAAGATCGAAATAAGTAAATAATTTCATATTTAAATCAATTTTATTGATGCTTAAATAAGTTGTAAATAACTAACCCTAGCTAGCAGTAAATGCAATCATTGGCAATGAATGGCTTTTGTGGTTATAAACGATCCCAACTGGCTCTGGTATTCATTCTTCTATTCTCTTCCGTTTAATTTGGTTTTTTGTTTTTGTACGTGTTACATTCGCGTTTGTGTC
Source organism: Ceratothoa steindachneri (assembly GCA_963969495.1). Taxonomy (NCBI): domain Eukaryota; kingdom Metazoa; phylum Arthropoda; class Malacostraca; order Isopoda; family Cymothoidae; genus Ceratothoa; species Ceratothoa steindachneri. Next base: position 208,381 of record CAXAKS010000359.1, read on the forward strand.
TTCATGGCCTGTATTTCTCATTTATAGCATTAACTTGAGTCAAGTGAGCTTCGTCTGACGTTTGATCTCAATAAAATCTTTTTTTAACTTCATTACATTTAAGTGGTTGCTATATTTCAACTGTGCTGTTCTTCCCCCAAAGCTTTGGTACTAGTATATAGGTCACTGAAGTTTTCAAAGCAGTGTATTGAGGCAAAAAATAGGGTGCTAGGATACATTAAGAGGAATGTTAGCTTACAAGAGTAAAGAGGTTATCCTTAAACTCTATACTCGTATATTAGGCCGCATTTAGAGTACTGTATACAAGCATGGTCACCACATTTTAGACATGATATCAACCAGCTAGAGTCAGTACAAAGGAAAGTAACAAAAATAATACCTTCCCTGAAGCACCTTTAATATGAAGATAGACTAATGGTATGAAATATGTTTCTCATTTGAAAGATGTGTGAGGGGAGATATGATTGAGCTTTTTAAAATATGTTCTGGGATGGATAAGTTGGATTTTAGCAAGTTATTTGAGTTGGAAGGTAGTAATAGGACTAGGGGTCACCACTTAAAAATTAGAAAGACAGAGGTGTAGGTTGGATGTTAGAAAATATTTTTCCATCCCACTGCTTAACATTGTACATGCTTCCTCTTTTTTTCTCAATTCAAACCTCAGTCGTACAGCCTCATCATGGAGACCCTGCTCTACAGAAGCCATCCTCCCAGGTTAGTAAGAAAGGATAGAAAAAGGGGGAAAAAAATGGTATACTGAAAAAAAACAAACAAACTACTTGTCACTCTAATTGGGTATGGACTGCAATTAAATCCTGTCACGCTCCCGGTTTTGCGATCTTACGTCCCTGTTTGGGTGCCAAATGTAGTGGGCAAAAATCTTACTCTAATCCCAATCATTCCAACCCACTTCCTACACTAATTCAGCCGTGAGAAATCGAGGGGAAAATGAAACGGATTGTATGTACAGTCCTTTATTTACAGGAAAAATATTGGGTAAATATTTACAAGAGATATGGGGGTAAATAAATTTGTGACCTCATTACTTAGAAAACCCAATCTTACTTATGAATGCTAGCAAAAAGATATAAAAAATAATTTATCCTATTACCAAAGAAAATCATATATACACACAACTAAACAAACGATACAAAAGAGGCCTATTAAGCACACTGGTTCCAAAACAATTCAAAATTGTCAAGGAGGCCTAACAACCACACTTGTACTTAATAACAAAGAAAAGGCCTCGCCCTCAGAGGGAGGGAAAGGGGTGGGATAATGGCCCTTCACGCACACACACTATTCGCTCCACCACAATATGCCATGATTCGACACAGGTAAGTGAGGCATGGCTTTTCTGTTAGATTTATTCAACAGGATCTAGACAGATATCCTCCCAGGCTCTTGTGGAATGGCTACTGTGCTCTCCTTTCGAAAACAAGCGAGAGGTGAGTTAGATACTACCAAGGCCTCTGGCCCTGATAATATTCATTCTAGGATACTTAAAGAAGGGGTAGAAAGTATCTCAATAGCTCTGGAGAAGTTGTATACTAGGTCACTGGAATATGGAGAAATACCCGATGATTGGAAGAGAGCGAATGTAGTCCCCATTTTCAAGAAGGGTAGTAAAGAGGGTATACCGTAAAGAGGATCCAAATAACTAGACCGGTTAGCCTAACCCCTTTAGTCTGTAAAATTCTTGAGAAAATAGTTAAAAAAGGGATTTGCCAACATCTAGAGAGGGAGGGGTTAATCAGCGATGCTCAGCATGGGTTTAGATCAGGTAGATCATGTTTGACTAATTTACTAGACTTTCTGGAGTTTGTAACAGATCAAGTAGATAAGGGAGAGAATGTAGATATAATTTACTTAGATTTTAGTAAAGCATTTGATAAGGTACCACATAGGAGACTAGTTCATAAATTAAAAATGATTGGGATAGTTGAGGGTGTTTCAAATTGGATAGCTGAGTGGCTGAAAGACAGGAAGCAAAGGGTAGTGCTAAATGGTGTAAAGTCAGAGTGGAGGGATGTTATCAGTGGGGTTCCTCAGGGATCAGTTCTCGGTGCATTATTATTTTTCATCTATATAAACAATCTTGGGCAGGCGGTTAATAATAAAGTGTCAATTTTTGCGGATGATACCAAATTAGCAGCTGTAGTTAAATATATTGATGATAATTTTAAAGTGCAGGGGGATTTAAATAAATTGTTATCCTGGGCACATAAGTAGCAAATGACTTTCAACCTTGATAAGTGCAAAGTTATTAACATGGGAAAATATAATAGAGAATTTAACTATGAAATGGATGGGCATTGGCTGAGTTCAGTAGAGGATGAAAAAGATCTAGGAGTAGTAATAGATAAGTCATTAAGGTTTTCTAAAAAAGATCTAGGAGTAGTAATAGATAAGTCATTAAGGTTTTCTAAGCAGTGTATTGAAGCAAGAAATAGGGCAAATAGAGTGCTGGGTTTTATTAAGAGAAATGTCAGTTACAAAAGTAAGGAGGTTATTCTTAAACTATAACTTATGTTAGGCCACATCTAGAGTACTGTATACAGGCATGGTCCCCACATTTTAGACACGATATTAACCTTCTTGAATCAGTGCAACGGAGGGCAACAAAGATTATTCCTTCCCTGAGGCACCTTGAATATATAGATAGACTGAGGGTATTAAATATGTTCTCGTTCGAAAGGAGGTTTGTGAGAGGGGATATGATTATGCTCTTTAAAATTTTTCTTTGATAGATAAATTGGATGTTAGCAAGTTTTTTGAGTTAGACGATGGAAATTGGACTAGAGGTCACCACTTGAAAATTAAAAAGCAAGGGTGTAAGTTGGATTTAAGAAAATATTTTTTCACCAATAGAGTGGTAGACTTCTGGAACAAATTGCCGTGGAGGGTAGTAAGTAGTCCAAATTTAAATGTATTTAAGAGTAGGTTGGATGAGTTTATGGGGAGGGAAGGTTTTGATGGTTCCTAAGTTTTGTATATATTAATATTGTTTGTATATATCTATAGCTGCATGATTTAGTTCTTGACAAGCCTTGATTGGTGATACCCTTGTTTCTGGATGTAGTTTTCCTGGGAGTTTGGGTGCCTTAAAAAAGAGGCCGTTTGACTCTGATGACCTATGATGAGCCCTTGTGGCTTTTGTCATCTGTTATATTATATTGTGGGGGACTTTGATTTTGTCTTTCCCTGGTGATGGTGCTTTTTGTGGGTGTGTTTTGATGGATGCAGATGACCTTTGATAGGCCCTTGTGGCTTTTTTATCCGTGAAATTATGTTATGTTATGTTACCCCATCCAGTTTCCGCCCAATCTCTCCAACCTCCACTGTATGTTAGTTGATGAAGAAATTGGTAAATGTTACACTAGCCTTTTTTCTGTACAGCAGAGACCACCCGTCATCTGCACAGTGGCTTTTGCTAGGCTTTCCTTCATACACAGTCACAGGTCCATCAACTGTCTCTGTCTTCTGTTATAATGTCTCTTCATTTCTGTCCATGGCCCCTTCTATATGTACTTCACACACACACACACACACACAGACACACACACACACACACACACACACGCACGCGACTTTTCCTGACCAATCTCACTAAAATCCTCAACTAACTTCTCTACTTCATCCATCAAACCTTCCCATTCTTTCATAGCATTTATCAACTGGTTCCAATTGCACACTTATCCCATTTATACTCTCTAGCATAGACTCACACATTCAAAGGAAACTATATGTTCTATCATATACTCCATCTCAATCTTGCACAAGTCCAGAAAACTCTCTCACCGAACTGTTTCATCCATTCATCCTTTCTCAACTGTTTACTCTCATGTTTTCCCTCTAAAGCACTAACTATATCATCCAACATTTCACAGTCTTCCCTTCTTTCAGACAGATATTCATTCACCAGATGTTGCACCAAATATTCAGGAGGTTCACGCCACTTTCGCAACTGACATTGATGCACTCTACATTCATCCAAATTTCCATCCTCTCTTTCACAAACTATCACATAACTTACCCCATTTGACCAAACTTTTTTTACTACAAACGGACCTTCAAACTTCTCTTTCAACTTATCCACATTCAGTCTACCTTTTGTCTCAATCTCCTTTAGTACTTTATCACCAACAGGAAAAATCAAACCTTTCATTCCCCTTTCTCCACAACTCACGATCCTTCTCACTAAGTCCCATGCATGGCCTAATCATTTGTTCAAAGTTCAGCAAATGCTGCGACGGCTTCAGGTCGCTTTCTGACATCTCCGAATCGGGCACACTTGTGTGACGCATGGCTATCTGATGGAGCGCTCGCCAGCGCCCTATTGTGACGACTGCGTTGTTCCCCAGACTGTTCAGCACATTCTTGTTGAATGTCCCAGTCTGGGTGATCTTCACGCACGATACCTGTCCCGGTACCGGGATGGGCGGGGTCGCTACCGCCTGTCCCTTGTACTTGGGATGAGTTCGTGCACATTGACTTGTGGACTTGTTGACTTTTGGGGGGGGAGGGGCCGGGCTTCTCCCCTTTAAGTAGGTTTTATGAAAAAAATTTTGTTATTGTTTTCTTTGTAGGTTGCACGCTCCTGCACCGGGGTGAGGGGGACCTCTCCCCGAAGCCTGAGATTGCTTCCTAATTGTTACATTTTTCCCATTTTTATCATTCTTATTCTTCTTTTAAATATTATACGCTCAAAGCACTCTTCCCAAACATTCATCCCATTCTTTTCCATCTTTCACCATCTGTCGTAACATCTCGCTCAAAGTTCTTATCATTCTTTCAGCCAAACCATTTGCACTAGGCATATACAGCGTCATTCATTCACTCTTCTATAGTCTACACAGTCGCAAACATCCATCTGGCTTTCGTACAGGTAAAATCGGACTATTCCAGGCACTCACACTTGGCTCAATCACACCAATTCTCTCTAATTCCTTACACTCTTCATCAATCTCTGGAGCCATGGGGGAGGAGGAAATGACGAGGCCTTTGATAAATTGGCGTATCATCGCTCGAAATGATTTTGAACTCAGGCAAGCGAGCGTTGCCAAAGTCCTCATCCCCTTGACTCAAGGCACCTCTCCTATTCCACAACATCCTGTAAACATTTTGCTTCTCACATTCACTCAACTTTTCTTCCAATTTCACTTGCTCAATCAAATCTTCCTACTTCCAAACATTCAACGTTACGTTCACGGAAAACACACCTGCGTTCATCACATGCGTATCATTCTCCATATTCACCACTGTATTTAACACACCCAATTTATCTCCCACTTGCACTCCTCCAAGACTATTCCTTCGCAGATCAGACCAAACTTGTATGCAGACACTCCGATCATTCATATCAATTATACCATCAAACACATGCACATTTCGCTTCAATCGATAGTTTGCAGCACTACCATCCAACACATAAATATTCTTATCATTCTCACTTATCTCAACATCCAAATTCCATCCAATCCTTACACTCAATGTTTCATTCTGCTTGACAGGCACACTCAATCGCATATACCCCCAGACATTTCATGATGTTCACTCTTCCACCCATCGAATCCACATACCATTGACACTTCATACTTCTATTCTTCTTACATTCAATCATCTCTAAATCAGGGTGAATCATGATGCCATTCGCTTTCAAAAACTTATAACCTAATAGCATGTCATACTTCTTGTTTGCACCTTCTACTACACAAAATTCATCTTCATTCATCCGGACACCAGCAACCGAAGCACTCACTCTAAGCCTCACAACAATCGGCACATCCTGTTCACCTAATCCAGTCAAATGATATCCACGATCCTTAATTTCACTTACTTTCATTTCTACAAATGCTTCATAGTACACAGGGCTGGGAGCGGTGTCACTTTTTCTCTTTTTTTGTCACCTTTTTAAAGAAATTTTCACTTGTTTTCACTTTCTTTTGTTTAATTTAGAATTTAATATTTTTATTCATATTTTCTGTGAATTTTGATACTTCTCTTTTAATCTTTATAATTCCATTGAAAGGAAATTATCTTATTTAATTACTTACGCTTTAGGGCCATATTTCAAAGGCAAATTAATTGGGGATATCTCAATTCATTTTTTAGCATTTTATATGATGAGACAACAAATGCTGAAAACTTTAAAGAATTATGAATTTGTATGATATTTTTCTGAAACTAAGGGTGCAAATAGTCACAAGCCATTTGAAAACATTTTGTTAGGGCATGCTATTGCAGAAAATGTTGTTGAAAGAATAATTTACACACTTAATATTGCAAATTTAAAATATGAAGTCATCTTGATGTTAGGATCTGATGGTCCAAATGTTAATGAGACAATTCTTAGAAATATGAATGCAATCATAAAACAGACACGCAGCAAGATCTTGCTTGATGTAGGAACATGCAATTTGCATGTGGTTAATAATGCCTTCAAAAAAGCTATATAATCCTTTGTTACTTATGGCTCATGCTGTCTACTATTAATGGAAGCATTACATAACATTTTTGATGTTTGGTCTGGGCAATGGCAAGATTTTAAACAAATTCAAAATGAATTACAACTCCAATCACAAGATCTTGAAACAAGTGTCCAGTAGATGGCTATCTTTGGAACAGATTAGTGGCAAAAAAATTTTTTAATGTATATTCCAGAAAAAAAGAAAATAACTTAATCAACAATTTTTATTTTAAAGAAATTGCAAAAGGCTTAAAAAAGCCAACAATTATAGCAGAGATGAAATTTATTGTAGGTGCATGTCCAATTTTTACTATATTTAGTAAAAAATTTCAAACATGCAGCCCATTAATTCATCAACTGCATGATGAGTTAATCAAGCAGGATATTTAAAAGCTCTGCCCTTACCTCAGCAAATGGCTCTAAAGATAAAAAAAAACTTATAAATGAATGGGAAACCAGTAACTTACTTTCGAAACATCATGTGATTTGTGGTAGTGGTATTGAAAGTGAGTATATCAGCTTGTCTGAAGAAAAAAAAGAGATTTAAAAAAAAAAATTCCTGTGGTTTTTATAAAGAGGGTTTATTTTACCTACTGGATAAATCCCTATTAAAGGCAATTTTTTAAAACGGTTCAGATGCCTAAATCCTGTTAACATAAAAAATAACCATTGTTCGACTGATATAAAGATTATTAGCAAACTTTACCCTATGGATTTTGAGTGTGTTCGCCTTCAAGATGAGGGGAAATATTTTTGGGAATAAGATTTTTAATTAAAAGAAATAGTGGTGGTGAAATGAAATACCCCTTCATTTCAGAATTTTTGGAGGCATCCCTTTCCCTTTCACAATGGAATTCAGATGTAGAAAAAGGCTTCTCCATTTGTGGCAATACTTTGGATGAAATCACTGCTTCAATGTCAGTTGAAATGCCTAACGCAAAACTGAATATAAAATATGGACTAAAAACATATAGTAATAAACCTGAACTGGTGCCTATTACTAGAAAGCTTTTGAATATGGCTCATTCAGTTCCTGCCAGATACAAGGCTCATTTAGAGGAAATAAAAAAGATAAAAATAGAAGAGGAAAGAAAAATGAAGGAAACTTTCAAGAAGAAAAATAGGCTGCTGAAAAGTTTGAAAGAGAAATAGAAGAAAAAGAGTTGAGCATAAAAGACTTGGAGAAAAAGCTTTTGTGCTTACAAGATGAATCATAAAGTCAAAAAGCCTTCAATGAAGCAAGTGAACAACTGATAAAAGGTATTTAGAAAAATGACTTGATGGAAATCAAGTTAGCTAGTGCAATGCTAGTCATATAAGACTAAAAAGGAGGAAGCAGAGAGTTCTGCAGCTGAAGAAAAGAGAATAATTTTAAAACTTGAAAAATGGAAGAACAGCCCTATTAGTGACTACTTTGAGAAAAATAAAAAGAATAAGATGTAGTGATGTTATGCTATGTCAGTTAGCCTATTTATATTTTTTTGCTCATTTTAATTTTTAATCATTGATATCGACTTGTATGTATTATTAATAATGGCCATTGGACTATGTCCTGAATGTGAATGGAATCAGCCATTAAAAAAAAAAATTTGTTTTCCTGTGTAACTCAGTAAATACTTGAATCTTTATGACGTTTCCATAATTAAATGTGAAGGTCTGTAGAAGCTTTACTTTAATATCTATTACCTAAACGTTTAGTTCTTTATATAGCTGATAAATATTTAATTTTTGTAAGAACTTTCACCATTTTTATCACATTTTTGTCACTTTTAAAAAATAATTTATCACTTTTTTCACTCCCAGCCCTGAGTACACCACATTCACCTTATAACCTTTATCAATCAATGCACTTATTTCTCATTCTCCACACTTAATTTTGATACACATACATCTATTCACTCTGCCCCGTAAGGGGCGCGGCGATTTGCCATCCTGGCCGCCGTGCTGACGGGATCCAGCGCTCCGTCCGGCCCCAGCTTAGCCTCTCTTCCTTCCTTCAGATAGCCCGATTTCTCCCCTACCTTGTCGCTTTTCATACAACCTCTCCCACAACTTTCTCTGGTCAGCCTCTAATTTCAAAGGGTAGAATGCTGACCTTCTTCTCAAGCCAACCACCCCGGATCGGGGCTGAGGGGGGAGGGGACATTGTCCCCTAACCCCTGAGCTCCGGTTCGGGATGGGGGTTTTTTAACAACCTGCTTCATCCCCACCCATACCTTCCTCACATCCCTTTTCCTCTCCTCTTCACAACCTATATTTTTTAGGCCGTGTCCAAGGTGGAGCCGCCATGCCGATGGACTGCCAGGCCACCAGGCGGGAGGGGTGGTCCCGAATGGCGGCGCCTGGCTCTGCCGGGCTTGTAAGCACCTCTCGCAGTGCGGGCTACTGCGAGGGGTGATGAGCTATTGCGTCCCGTGGCAAAAATAGGGTCACCATGCCCATAGATGAACAAAAAAAAAAAAAACCCAAACCCCTTTAACTCCCCCTTGCTCATCGACGGAGCCGCCCTTGGGCAGCTCCACCGAAAAAATGGAGGTCCCCCCCCCTGTGCTTGCACAGGGGACCCTCCATATTTCTCTAACCGGAGAGGAGGCTTACTCCTCTCCTTCGCCTACGGGTGCAGGGGACTCCCCCTCACCCCCTTCTCTGGAGGTGCTTTCGGGCACCTCCCTTTTCCCAGCGGCAGTCCCATCTTTTCTTTTCAAGGGGACTGCCAAGAAAGCCAGCAGGCAGCCCTTAGCCAGCCGCTTCCCATCAAAGCGGCTCGGTAGGGCAAACCCCCTTAGGGGGGAGAGGGAAGCCAGGCCCCTTCGGTCGCTTCCCTCAAAAGACCTGCTGTGCCTCCCCATACAAGACTGGCGACACTGCCAAGGGGACCTGCGATGTCCTGGGAGGGGATGGCCAATTGGAGGTCCCTCCTGTGATAGACATGGTCCTTGAGGAGACCCAGCCCCAGACGGTAGGGCCTTCCATGGGGGGGAATTCGGGCTCGGCGCCAAGCACCGAACCCGAATCCGCCCCTATGCAAGGTCCTCCTCAAATGGCTGAGGGCTCCGAGGCAGTAGAAGGAGGGGAGGGATCTCCTCCGACAGGTGCCCCTACGACAACCAGGACCTTCTCCATTTCGGAGAGGGACCTGGCTGAGGCTGGTCCATCTGGCCTGGGGACTTCTGCCGGCGGAGGTGAAAAGCGGGTTCATTCCCCGCCCTCCTCTCCGAAAAAGAAAAAGACTAAAAAGACCAAAAAGACTCGGGGCTCCTCTCCATCCGCGGGGGCTGCGGGGACGGATGGGTCTGCTGCCAGTCTGGCAAGCGACCAAGCCAAGATCGGCACATCCGCCCCCTCTGCCCCCCCGGTTGCGGAGCCCCTGACAAAGAAGACTACTACCAAGAGTGCACAGGGCGGAGCCTCGATGACATCGGGGCCCCTGATTCAGAGGTTACCTGGCGTTTTCGAGCCCGCTGGCTTCAAACGCTTCCTCGTTATTCGCTCCACTGATGGCACCATGTTGTCCAAGGGCAACATGATCCATCAGCGGAGAGGATTAGCTAGTGCAATTGGTAGAGAGCCGAAGGTAACCCGTTTCTCGGACGGGAGCCTTCTGGCGAATGCGGCGAATCCCGCCGAGGCGGCCAGGATTAGTGCTCTTCGGACACTTCATGGCACCCCGGTGAGTGTGACGCCGCACTCTACCATGAACTTTGTGAAAGGAGTAGTTTATGCGAGGGAACTCGTTGACTACTCCATTGAAGACATCACCTTAGAGCTGGCCGACCATGGGGCGGTCAAGGTCGAACGTGTGATGAGAAAACAGGGAGGGGCCTCGAGACCCACCCCTACACTCTTCGTCACGTTCGACTGTGACAAGCTCCCTGAGTCGGTGCGTGCCGGTTGGTACCGCTACCGCGTGAAGGCATTCGTGCCACTGCCGCGGCGGTGCTATTACTGTCACCGCTTCGGCCATACGAATCGCTCATGTAGACGTGCAAAGTCGGGGTCACCCGAAGTCTGTGTAAATTGCTCCAAGGTCGCACACGATAAGTCCAAATCGTGTGTGGCCAAGTGTGTCAATTGCGGAGAGCCGCACCCTGCTTCTTCGAAGCAATGTGGTGCATATCTCCTTGAGAAAGAAATCCTGGCCGTTCAGGCCCAGGATCGACTCTCATTCCGCGAGGCAAAGGACTTAGTCCTGGCGCGCCCGGCTCTGCCTGGGACGTCATATGCCTCAATAGTTAGGAAGGCACCCTCTGCTCCCGGCCCATCCAGGCCAACGAGCACGGTTGTTTCCGCGCCCATTCGGAGCCCTTCTGCGGGCTCTACCCAACCCGGGCGCTCCCCTGGTAAAGCTGGCGGCAAAAAGGGCTCATACCCTGCCCCGGCTAAAACCAGGGCTCCCCCCTCTTCCCCCAGCGTGACCGTTTCCCGTAAGGCGAAACGGCCACGCGCCTCCACCGAGTCGTTAGACTCACAGGAGGCAACACCCCTGAAGATGGTCGCTAGGCCATCTTCCGGGGTTCCTAAAGCTGTCCCCCGAAAGGAGGACAGCAACAAAGGAGCTTCGGCTCCTTCGCCCACGTCCCGAGGTGGAGCGAGTGGCTCGGAGACGGTGGTTCCTCGAAAAGAGGGCCCCCCGCCTCCGAAGCCGCAACGCCCGCCTAAGGTTTCGAGGCGGAGGGAGGAAAAGACTCGCATGGCGAGCCCAACCTCCCCCAATAAGTCCTCGAAGGCGACAGCGCCTTCAGCGCTTTGTCCGGCCAACAGCGCCTTCAGCGCTTTGTCCGGCCAACAGCGCCCGGGGTTCTGCCCCCGGGAAGCGTACGGCCATTCCCGTGAGGGTCTTCAATTCGAGGAGGGCCCCCGCGTCTCCTCCGAGCTAGGCCTGGAGGGCATATTCCTTCAATGGAATTGCCGTGGACTCCGGGCCAACTGGGAGGAGCTGCGGAGGCTCGTCTCGTCCCGTTCCCCGTTAGCTATTTTTTTGCAGGAGACCATGCTAGGTGCGTGCCCCCTCCCTGCCCTCCCGGGGTATAAGGGTCTTGCGACCCCACCACCTCGGGATGGCCGGGCTGGGGGATGCGCAGTTTACACCCGGCATGATGTCTCCTTTCTTCCTTTCTCTTTAGATACCTCCTTTCAGGCAGTGGCTGTGCAGCTGCACCTGGATAGGAGGTATACTATCATTTCTGCGTACATTCCACCGTCAGCTGACTTCGACGCGGGGGACTTCCGCCGCGTCGTTGCACGGTTGCCGAGGCCCTATCTCTTGCTTGGAGATCTGAACGGCAGGCATCCTCTCTGGGGAGATTACTCCATAAATCCCAGGGGACAAGTCCTTGCCGATCTGATCGAAGAGCTTAAAATGGGTGTCCTAAACGTGGATGAGTTTACGCATCACTGTCCGAGAACCGCTTCATTTTCTTGCCTTGACCTATCTTTGTGCTCTTCGGATGCACAGCCTGATTTTGATTGGGGGGTGGTCGATGACCTCCATGGTAGTGATCACTTTCCCATTCAAATATCATTTTCAGGGCAACTGCCGCCTGAGAGACCACCTCGGTGGTGCTTGGCGCGGGCGCGGTGGCCTGCATTTCAGGAAATGACTGAATTCTCTATCTCAGTCGAGGAGTTTAGGTCGGTAGATGAGGCCGTTGAGTTCTTCTCCGGCAACCTCATCGCCGTGGGCCTGACTACTATTCCTAGGACGTCTGGCCGTTTTGCACGGCCATGGTGGTCGGCCGAGTGTGAAACGGCCCTCAAACAGAAGCGATATGCCTATATGCGCTATAAGCGCCGCCCGAACGATTTCACTGTCGCTGAATTTCGTCGGGCTAGGGCTAGGTTCCGGTATATTTCGAAGCACGCCCGCCGCTCTTCTTGGCGGGCATACGTGTCTTCACTTAACGGGAAGACCCCTTTAGCTGAGGTGTGGAAGCGAGTCAAAAGGATTCGGGGCAAGTTCTCGCAGGACCCCCCTCCCGTTCTCCAGGAGAATGGGACCGCAATCTCGGACCCCGCGTCCGTGGCGGAATCCTTAGCGACCGCTTTTTCCGCCTTCTCTAGCCGTGATGCTGCTCCGCCAGCATTCAATGCACGTCGTGATGTCGCGGAAGGCCGCCGGCTGGACTTTACCTCCAGAGGCGGAGAACCCTTCAACGACAAGTTTACTGTGAGTGAGTTGCGCTCCGCTCTCGCTTCGTGCTCGGACACCGCCCATGGTCCGGACGATGTCCCGTACGCCATGCTTCGACACCTGGGTGAGCGAGGCATGGCCTTTCTGTTAGATTTGTTCAACAGGATCTGGGTTGAAGGTCTTCTCCCAGACTCCTGGCGAATCGCTACTGTGCTCGCCTTTCGCAAGCCGGGGAGAGATCACTCTACTCCGACCGGTTTCCGCCCAATCTCTCTAACCTCTTGCGTGTGCAAGTTGATGGAGAAATTGGTAAATGTTAGATTAGCCTATTTCCTGGACAGCGGAGGCCATCTGTCTTCTGCACAGTGCGGCTTCCGTAAGTTCCACTCCACGTCGGATGCTCTGCTCCGACTGGAAAATGCCGTCTGCGAGGCTTTCCTTCGTAGACAGCACTACGCCACGGTGTTTTTTGATCTGGAGAAGGCCTATGATACCGCATGGCGATACGGTATCATGGAGACTCTCCACACGATGGGGGCGAGGGGACGCCTCCCAATGTTTATATCTGAATTTTTGCGAGATCGTCGATTCCGCGTACGGGTGGGGGGAGCCCTCTCCGGCCCAAAGGAGCAGGAAGAGGGTGTCCCGCAGGGAAGTGTCCTCAGTGTCACACTCTTTGCCCTGAGCATCAACGGCATCACCTCGGTGCTGCCGGAAGATGTTCTCGCTACGCTCTACGTGGACGACCTTTCGATCTCTTTTGGCGCGGCCCAAATGCCAACTCTGGAGCGCCGACTCCAACAGGCATTGAACCGCGTCTCTCGCTATGCCGAAGCGCACAGGTTTCGGTTTTCTTTGGCCAAGACTAAGGTGGTGCACTTCTGCCGCCACCCACGGCTTCACCCCGACCCAGATTTGTTTCTTAATGGGGTGCGCCTGGATGTGGTTGAGTCGCACCGTTTCCTTGGTCTTGTATTCGACCGACGCCTCACCTGGGAGGCTCACATTCGCAGCCTTAGGGTCTCTTGTACCCGCGCCATGGACATTCTCCGTTCCGTGACGTTCAGCGCTTGGGGCGCTGATAGGGCTACCGCCTTACTTTTTTATCGATCCTTTGTTCGCTCGAAGCTCGACTACGGATGCGAGTTTTATGCATCCGCAGCCGAGCGTTTATTGCGGAAGGTGGATTCGATCCACCACACCGGCCTTCGCCTTGCGACCGGTGCCTTCCGCACTTCCCCCATTGAGAGCCTGTTGGTCGATGCTGGGGAGATGCCACTCGCTCTGCGCCGCGTGCAGTGCATCACTCGCCTGTACGCGCGAGCCCGGCGCCTCCCTCAGTCGCCAACAGCTCTCACTGCATCCGCAGCTGATCTCGATGGTGCCTATGCCGCCGAGAGACGCCAGTCATACCCTAAGCCCTTTGGGTTTAGGGCCAGGAAACTCCTTCGAGAGGTAGATATAGCTCTCGGGCCGGTGGCGCCCCTGGTTCTGCCCAGGACGCCACCCTGGAGGGTACCACATTTGGCTATTTGTCGCCACGCCTCTGCTCCCAAAGCTTGTACTGCGCCGGGAGTATTGCGTTCGACCTTTTTGGAGCACACATCGTGTCACGCTGGTACCGTGCCAGTGTATACGGATGGCTCCAAGTCCCAAGAGGGGGTCGGCTTCCACGCCGTATCCCCTCTGTTTAAAGTCAGCGGGGCTCTACCAGGCGCTGCGTCTGTCTTCACGGCCGAGCTGGTGGCAATACACCACTCGGTACGGGAGATTACGCGACGTGCCCGGTTCGGAGACCGGATTGTGATTTATAGCGACTCACAAAGCGCCCTGAGTGCTCTCGGGGCATTGGAATCTCCGCATCCCCTGGTTCGCGAAATCCGTGACGCCACGGTTTTGGCGAGCCGGGCAGATGTCGAGATTATCTTCTGCTGGGTTCCTGGACATGTAGGAATTGCGGGGAATGAGGGCGCCAAAGAGTCCGCGAGGACTCTGCGACCGGACCAGCGTTTCGCTCTTCCTCACACTGACTACATGGCAGGAATACGGGCAGCTCTTCGGACTGCTTGGCAAAGAAGATGGGAGACGGTCGAGGGGAACTTAAAGTTGCGTGCCATTGCGCCGCGACTGTTCCCATGGACCTATCCCCCAATGCCGCGGCGGCTTCAGGTTGCTTTCTGTCGTCTTCGAATCGGACACACTCGTGTGACGCATCGTTACTTGGTGGAGCGCTCGCATGTGCCCTATTGCAACGACTGCGTCGTTCCCCAGACTGTTGGGCATATTCTTGTCGAATGTCCCAGTCTGGGTGATCTTCGCGCACGATACCTGTCTCGGTACCGGGATGGGCGGGGTCGCTACCGCCTGTCCCTTGTACTCGGGACGAGTGCGTGCACCATGACTGGTGGACTTATTGACTTTTTGGGGGAGGCCGGCCTTCTCCCCTTTATTTAAGGTTCCTTTTTTTTGTTATTGTTTTGTTTTAGGTTGCACCGGGGTGAGGGGGACCTCCCCCCGCTGCCGGAGATTGCTTCGATTGTTAAGTTTTTCCAATTTATATTGATTGTTAAGTTTTCATATTTTAACTTTAAAGTAGCCTAATTCTAGGCTGTCGTGTTTTTCGGCGACTTATGCCCAAGTGGGTAGTTGCCAGATGGGCTCTATAAAAAAAAACAAAAAAAAAAACTATTCACTCTGACCCGAATTCATCTGCCCACAATTACCACACAGTCCAGGTCCACTCATATTCACTCAACCACCTATCCTGCAATCTCGTGCCAAGTGGCCCATTCTTCCACATCCATAACACACTCTTTCCCTCGCATGACTACAATCTTTTATCATATGCAACACTCAGCACCCCGTCCGGCCCCAGCTTAGCCTCTCTTCCTTCCTTCAAAACACTTGTTTCCTCTCTTTTCATACAACCTCTCCAACAACTTTCTTTGGTCAGCCTCTAATTTCACAGGGTAGATACTGACCTTCTCGGCCAACCGTCCTGGATCGGGGCTGAGGGGGGAGGGGCCAGTGTTCCCTAACCCCTGAGCTCCGGTCTGGGGTGGTTGGTTTTTAACAACCTGCTTCATCCCCACCCATACCTTCCTCACATCCCTTTTCCTCTCTTCTTCACATTCTATCAATTTTACGCCGTGTCTAAGGTGGAGCCGCCATGCTGATGGACTGCTAGGCCACCAGGCAGGAGGGGTGGGCCCAAATGGCGGTGCCTGTATCTGCCGGGCTTGTAAGCACCTCTTGCAGTGCGGGCTACTGCAAGAGGTGATGCGCGATTGCATCCCGTGTTAAAAAGAGGGTCACCATGCCCAATGATGAGTATAAAAAAACCCCAACCCCCAACTCCCCCTATAACATCGACGGAGCCGCCCTTGGGCAGCTCCAGCAAAAAAAAATGGAGGTCCCTCCCCCTGTGCTTGCTCAGGGGACCCTCCATATATCTCTAACCGGAGAGGAGGCTTACTCCTCTCCTTCGCTTACGGGTGTAGGGGACTCCCCCTCACCCCCTTCTCTGGAGGTGCTTTCGGGCACCTCCCTTTTACCAGTGGCAGTCCCCTCTGTTCTTTTCAAAAGACCTGCTGGCAAGAATATTGAACCTTGCCAGGGTCAAGGCCCATGCCTTCCCACAGAAGACTAGTGACGATACTGGCAACAGGACCTGCAATGTCTTGGGGGGGGGGAGGCCAACTTGAGGAACCCCCTGAGATAGACATGGTCCTTGAGGAAACCCAGCCTCAGACGGTAGGGCCTTCCATGGGGGGGAATCCTGGCTCGGTGCCAAGCACCGAACCCAAATCCGCCCCTATGCAAGGTCCTCCTCAAACGGCTGTGGTTTCCGAAGCAGTAGAAGGAGGGGAGGGATCTCCGACTGGTGCCCCCACGACTACCAGGATCTTCTCCATTTCGGAGAATGACCTGGCTGAGGCCGGTCCATCTGGCCTGGGGGCTTCTTCCGGCGGAGGTGAGAAGCAAGTTCATTCCCCCCCCCTCCCTAAAAAAAGAAAAAGACTCGGGGCTCCTCTCCATCCGTGGGGGCTACGGGGACGGATGGGTCTGCTGCCACTCTGGCAAGCGACTAAGCCAAGATCGCCACATCCGTCCCCTCTGCCCCCCAGTTGTGGAGCCCCTGACTAAGAACAAAAGGGCACAGGGCGGAGCCTCGATGACATCGGGGCCCCTGATTCAGAGGTTACCTGGTGTTTTCGAGCCCGCTGGCTTCAAACGCTTCCTCGTTATTTGCTCCACTGATGGCACCATGTTGTCCAAGGGCAACATGATCCATCAGAGGAGAGGATTAGCTAGTGCAATTGGTAGAGAGCCGAAGGTGACCCGTTTCTCGGACGGGAGCCTTCTGGCGAATGCGGCGAATCCCCCCCATGCGGCCAAGATAAGTGCTCTTCGGACACTTCATGGCACCCCGGTGAGTGTGACGCCGCACTCTACCATGAACTTTGTGAAAGGAGTAGTTTATGCGAGGGAACTCGTTGACTACTCCATTGAGGACATCACCCTAAAGCTGGCCGACCATGGGGCGGTCAAGGTCGAACGTGTGATGAGAAAACAGGGAGGGGCCTCGAGACCCACCCCTACACTCTTCGTGCCACTGCCGCGGCGGTGCTATTACTGTCACCGCTTCGGCCATACGAATCGCTCATGTAGACGTGCAAAGTCGGGGTCACCCGAAGTCTGTGTAAATTGCTCCAAGGTCGCACACGATAAGTCCAAATCGCGTGTGGCCAAGTGTGTCAATTGCCGAGTGCCGCACCCTGCTTCTTCGAAGCAATGTGGTGCATATCTCCTTGAGAAAGAAATCCTGGCTATTCAGGCCCAGGATCGACTCTCATTCCGCGAGGCTAAGGACTTGGTCCTGGCGTGCATGGCTCTGCCTGGGACGTCATATGCTTCAATAGTTCGAAAGGCACCCTCTGCTCCTGGCCCATCCAGGCCAACGAGCACGGTTGTTTCCGCACCCATTCGGAGCCCTTCTACGGGCTCTACCCAACCCAGGCGCTCCCCTGGTAAAGCTGGCGGCAAAATGGGTTCATACCCAGCCCCGGCTAAAACCAGGGCTCCCCCCTCTTCCCCCAGCGTGACCGTTTCCCGTAAGGCGAAACGGCCACGCGCCTCCACCGAGTCGTTAGACTCACAGGAGACAACACCCCTGAAGATGGTCGCTAGGCCATCTTCCGGGGTTCCGAAAGCTGTCCCCCGAAAGGAGGACAGCAACAAAGGATCTTCGGCTCCTTCGCCCACGCCCCGAGGTGGAGCGAGTGGCTCGGAGACGGTGGTTCCTCGAAAAGAGGGCTCCCCGCCTCCGAAGCCGCAGCGTCCGCCTAGGGTTTCAAGGCAGAGGGAGGAAAAGACTCGCATGGCGAGCCCAACCTCCCCCAATAAGTCCTTGAAGGCGACAGCGCTTTGTCCGGCCAACAGCGCCCGGGTTTCTGTCCCCGGGAAGCGTACGGCCATTCCCGTGAGGGTCTTCAGTTTAAGGAGGGCCCCCGCGTCTCCTCCGAGCTAGGCCTGGAGGGCATATTCCTTCAATGGAATTGCCGTGGACTCCGGGCCAGCTGGGAGGAGCTGCGGAGGCTCGTCTCGTCCCGTTCCCCGTTAGCTATCTTTTTGCAGGAGACTATGCTAGGCGCGTGCCCCCTGCCCGCCCTCCCGGGGTATAAGGGTCTTGCGACCCCATCACTGCGGGATGGCCGGGCTGGGGGATGCGCGGTTTACACCCGGCATGATGTCTCCGTTCTTCCTTTCTCTTTAGATACCTCCTTTCAGGCAGTGGCTGTGCACCTGCACCTGGATAGGAGGTATACTATCATTTCTGCGTACATTCCACCGTCAGCTGACTTCGACGCGGGGGACTTCCGCCGCGTCGTGGCACGGTTGCCGAGGCCCCATCTCTTGCTTGGAGATCTGAACGGCAGGCATCCTCTCTGAGGAGATTACTCCATAAATCCCAGGGGATAAGTCCTTGCCGATCTGATTAAAGAGTTTGAGATGGGTGTCCTAAACGTGGATGAGTTTACGCATCACTGTCCGAGAACCGCTTCATTTTCTTGCCTTGACCTATATTTGTGCTCTTCGGATGCACAGCTCGATTTTGAATGGGGGGGGGGTCGATGACCTCCATGTTAGTGATCACTTTCATATTCAAATATCATTTTCAGGGTAACTGCCGCCTGAGAGACCACCTCGGTGGTGCTTGGCGCGGGCGCGGTGGCCTGCATTTCAGGAAATGACTGAATTCTCTATCTCAGCCGAGGAGTTTAGGTCGGTAGATGAGGCCGTTGAGTTCTTCTCCGGCAACCTCATCGCCGTGGGCCTGACTACTATTCCTAGGACGTCTGGCCGTTTTGCACGCCGACCACTCCCATGGTGGTCGGCCGAGTGTGAAACGGCCCTCAAACAGAAGCGATATGCCTATATGCGCTATAAGCGCCGCCCGAACGATTTCACTGTCGCTGAATTTCGTCGGGCTAGGGCTAGGTTCCGGTATATTTCGAAGCACGCCCGCCGTTCTTCTTGCCGGGCATACGTGTCTTCACTTAACGGGAAAAGACCCCTTTAGCTGAGGTGTGGAAGCGTGTCAAAAGGATTCGGGGCAAGTTCTCGCAGGACTCCCCCTCCCGTTCTCCAGGAGAATGGGACCGCAATCTCGGACCCCGCGTCCGTGGCGGAATCCTTAGCGACCGCTTTTTCCGCCTTCTCTAGCCGTGATGCTGCTCCGCCAGCATTCAATGCACGTCGTGATGTCGCGGAAGGCCGCCGGCTGGACTTTACCTCCAGAGGCGGAGAACCCTTCAACGACAAGTTTACTGTGAGTGAGTTGCGTTCCGCTCTCGCTTCGTGCGCGGACACCGCCAATTGTCCGGACGATGTCCCGTACGCCATGCTTCGACACCTGGGTGAGCGAGGCATGGCCTTTCAGTTAGATTTGTTCTACAAGATCTGGGTGGAAGGTCTTCTCCCAGACTCCTGGCGAATCGCTACTGTGCTCGCCTTTCGCAAACCGGGGAGAGATCACTCTACTCCGACCTGTTTCCGCTCAATCTCTCTAACCTCTTGCGTGTGCAAGTTGATGGAGAAATCGGTAAATGTTAGACTAGCCTTTATCCTGGACAGCGGAGGCCATCTGTCTTCCGCACAGTGCGGCTTCCGCAAGTTCCACTCCACGTCGGATGCTCTGCTCCGACTGGAAAATGCACTACGCCATGGTCTTTTTCGATCTGGAGAAGGCCTATGATACCGCATTGCGATACGGTGTCATGGAGACTCTCCACACGATGGGGGCGAGGGGACGCCTGCCAATGTTTATATCTGAATTTTTGCGAGATCGTCGATTCCGCGTACGGGTAGGGAAAGCCCTCTCCGGCCCAAAGGAGCAAGAAGAGGGTGTCATTTCGCAATGGACTGTCATACTGTGGACTGCAATATTGTGCTATCATGTTAAAAGTATAAAGCTTAACTGATTTAGAAAGCAAGCTAATTGAGTACTACAGGGAAGGTAAAAAGTGTAGAAGTATTTCTACAGCCTTGTTCCTCTCAGTACTTAAGGTTGGCTTGCTGGGGTGGTGGTAGTAGTAGTAGTAGTTGTCCAATAAGAAGGGGGACAGGCTCGTCAGCCAATGCAGGTAGGCAGTGCAGGTAACGCCCCCCATTTCAGGGCTGGACTGGGCGAACCACTCGCCTCGAGGATTCCTCTCACAGTCCGCTGAAGCTTCACTCTTTGAAGACACAGGATGCAATGCTAGGGTAATATCCCAATGCGCTGGACAAATAAATTTTAGGATACTCCTAATTTTAAAAAAATTATATAAATATATCTCGCAAAAGATAATACAATTGGTTATTATTCATATTCATAATATAAAAAAATCGGAAGGCAAATTATACCCACATACTCACACAGGGGTAGGGAAAGATATATGTAAAGTGGGGGTGGGATAATGGCCCTACACACACACACACACACACACACACACACACACACACACACACACACACACACACACACACACACACACACATTATTCCTTCAAAAAGCAACTATGGATACATTGACCTCCGTTGGGATACACTGCTCTTGGCTTGTTTAATATAGTCTTAAAAG
The DNA here is from genome assembly GCA_963969495.1 of Ceratothoa steindachneri. Taxonomy (NCBI): domain Eukaryota; kingdom Metazoa; phylum Arthropoda; class Malacostraca; order Isopoda; family Cymothoidae; genus Ceratothoa; species Ceratothoa steindachneri. The sequence continues at coordinate 229,105 of CAXAKS010000359.1, forward strand.
AGTATTCCTCATCTTGCAAGTATTCTATATCCCAGTTAACCTGATTCAATATGTTTCTGAGTTTACATAATTTCTCATATGAAAATTTGGAGTTTAAGTATTGTTTGTTGATGTTCTATCTTTTCCTATCCTCAAATTAAAACATCTGATGATCACTATTTCCCATCCTCAAATTAAAACAAACTATCTGATGATCACTATTTCCCAATGCTTCCCCATCAGTCAATTCCTGAACTTAATTATCACAATTTGAAAGTATCAGAACTAATATATTTGTACCTCTTGTTCATGTATTAACAAATTAACTCAAGAAATTATCCTCAAAACAGTCTATAAACTTACAACTTGCTCTATCCCTTCCTATCATATTTTCCCAATCCACAGAGCTCAAATTAAAGTCACCTAGAATAACTGTATCTATCTACTTCACATCCTTTTTTTTCTCTTAACCTCAAATATCCATGGCTTTTTCTCTTTCATCCTTGTGTGGACAAGCTCACTTTTTGGAGTAGGCTCGCCATTTTATTTAACTCTGGTTTTGGTTGCATTCTTCGTTGCCTGGAGAGGCAGGCCTCTGCCCGATGCCAGAGCTTACTACATTTCCCTGTTCTTGTTTTTGATTTGGTGTTTTTTATTTTTATTTTAATGTAGCCTAGTTAATATTAGCCCTTGAGATTGAGTAGTGACTTATGCCCTTGTAGGCAGTTGCAAGATAGGAGCTAAAAAAAATCATTAGGCTTGAGATTCAGTATGGTGACATATCTTTGTAGGCAGTTGCCAGATAGGTGCTGAATTAAAAATAAAATAAAATATCCACTGGAAATCTAACGTGAGCTTACTGGGGACCTTCTATGGTCAGTTCTACTTTGCATACTAAGAGATTTTCGTACATCTTTTTTAATAGTACCTTACCAGGTGAGGCAAGCCACCTATGCATACACTTGCCAGTGACATTTTTATTGGAAAAGAAAAGGGTTATCTGGTTTAACATTTCCTAGTTGTTGATGGAAAGGTTTTTAGACTAAGGGCAAAGTTATGGTTTTCAATACAATTCCCACCTAGCATTCGCATTATCCATTCCTGGTATGATGGTTAAGAGCAAAAAAAAACATTTCAATTTTTGCAGAATTTAAAAAGATACTTCAGAGTGCAGGTACCCAGGTAAAAAATAGCTAACAAAGAAGTTGGCACAAAATAACAGTTGATGATGAAATATATCTGCGTAAGAAAGTGCATGGAAATGTATCTATTGACCAAAATTTATAAATACTTATTAAAAGAAGGTATTGACCCTTTAAAACCCATAGTGATTCTATCAAAGGGTGCAATTGTACAGAAAAAAACTCTTGCTCTTGGGATGATAATACAAATGTTTTAGTCTCTTACTTTTGGGATGAGAATACAGGTGTTTTAACCATTGGCAAGTGTGACACCCTGACACAACACACTTAACACTAGAACAGCGGAAATTTTGTATACCTTTAACAGGAAGAGTGGTCAGTTTACCATAAAGTAAACCACAGAAGAAAAAGCACTTACTTCATATCTTACTCCTAAATTCTAGTTTTATTTCTGTGGCTTTTTATGTTGAAGAACACTTACAAGTAATTTTCTTGATTATTTTAAATTTACAGGATCCAGATACAATTTTTTTTTGCATTTGTGGCAAATTTCACAAGTTTTATTCTGCTTGTACATTTGCACTTGGCATTGTTTTCTTTCCCAGGAACATGTCATTGTCTATGCAGTGTTGTCTTCATTGGTTTCCTGCTCAGCATCAATTTTAAAAAGCCCATCGCAATTGTAAAGCTAACTGCAGAAGAATGTTGTGATGGACAATTTTCTCACTCGTAACTTGCCGATAAAGAACAGCTGCATTGATTCCAGTCTCCAACATTGTAGAAACTGAATGGGCCACTTTCTCGAGCCAGCTTTTGTGCTGTATTTGTGAGCCATCTGATCAATATTTCATTAAATTGTAGAAAGTCAAGGCATCAGGAGTTCTTTTCATATCATTTTCAACTTGAGTGCAGCGACGTATAGTGCTCAGAAGAATCACATTTTTATTTGGTTTGCATTGATAAACAGAGTTGCTTGGACATTCTTCAAAACATAATTGTTGAACCTGTTGTCTCAGAAATTCTTGATGCCATTTGGTACTTCCTCTCAGGCATGATTCATTGTCCCAATGAGGGAAGTATTTTTGTGTTGTAATCTATGGCATAAACTCAGAGAATTAAAAAAAAAGTTGTCTCCTATAATGTTTCTTCCTTCGCTAAGCTATGGTTTAACAAGTTGAAAAACTACTTACATAATCTGAAAGTGGTTGGTTTGATGGACATTTTTCATCTTTACCAAGTTTTAGAAATTTGTTAAAAAGATATTTTGACTTAGTAGCTATCCAAAATTTCATTCCAAATTTCTCTGGTTTAGTGGCAATGTACTAAGTAAAGGGGCACCTGGATTTAGTGGGGAACAATTGTTCACCAACAGTTATATTTTCACTTTGGTTTGTATGAATCAATGCCAAACTTCAGATACCAGCGTAAATTTTTTTAACCTTTCAGATCTGATAGACCATGTCAAAATGGAGGTATCTCATAATTTCTCAAACAATTTCATGCCATTGTTTCACAAAAAAAAAAAGGATGTCCCCACCCTTTTGACCAGAGATTATCAGCAATCTATCCCCTGGCCAATATTCCTCAAGCAAACATGATGCCAACAGTGGCCATAATTTCTTCCAGTGACAGTCTATGAAGCAGTTTTCAATTGTCTATGAGCTTCTGCTTGAGTACACTTTTGTATACGTTTCAAAATAAAGTAATCAATTAGTAATCTAAACACACTCAAAAAATGATTTTACCATTTTGTCCTTTAGCATAAGCTGTTGAACCATGTTCATGTAAAATATTGGGTAATTGAGTTTTTCCTCATTTCTGTTGAGTTTGATAACCTCCCATTCTCTGCCATCATTTGCAGTTAGAATGGAACCAACTTCCTTCAAAACAGGAATTTTGCATCTCTCTTGTCTGCCTCATGAACATAACCATCATCTATATAAAAGAAAACAAATATTTTTAACTACTTTTATAAAACTTTATGTTTGTTGTTTAGAAATAGTATCAAGAATCATACAAACCTATAGAAATCAACTAGAAAGTAAGAAAAAACAGCTTAACTTATATACCTATATAAAAATAATAATGAGAGTTAATTTCCATTTCATTTATTTTTCTCTTCTTAAATCTCAAATATCACTAAAAACTACCCTCTGCTCCCACCCACTCTATGCTTTATTATGTGGAATGTCACCCATCATGTTTTTTATTCAAAATTTGCCCCTTTATAGCAATGGAGTGTTGTGTTGTAGCATCTCATCCCATTGTGTGTCGCTCCTAGGATAAAGCCTTTGAGCAAGCTGCTTTGCAGTCCTGCAGCCCTTATCCAGGCTTGGTCGCCTTTTATGACACATGTTATAGGATAGTATGGGTATTCTTCATGACCCTCATACCAGCAACCTTTTAAGGATAAAGAAATATTTTTCTAATGTTTTTGTTTGTGAAGGCATTGAAATTCCCATGTTTAGGTCTGTCAGTAGATATCTGGTTATCCATAAAGTTCTGAAGGATGGAAATAAAAAAATTATTTGTATTACCATAATTTATATTGATTAAAGTAGACAATATTTTTTTTACTGACTTCAGTCCATCTATTCAGCAGCTTCATAAATCCATCCACTAGGAAAAAAAAGTTTCTCAGGTGGTTTTTGACATCTAGATAAATAAACTATTTTCCGCTCAAGGAATGTTTTGGGTACCTAAACAAATGAAAGTCGGATGCTCCAATGTCAGAAGAGTACGGTGGATGGGACAATATGATCGCACTCAAGCTTGTGCAATTTTCTGTGGGTAGCCAAAGACGCACAAGGTGTGGTGTTTATTTGTTGGAACACAACCACTTTACTCTTGCCTAGTTGTGGCCTCATCTGGTGATCTTTTTATTCAATTTCTCGAGCTTGTGCCAGTACACAATTGATGCTCTGATTCTATCTGAGTTCATAAATGCCCTTAAAATTTTAGCAGCCATAAAACCTAACTTTTTTGGCATGAATTATTCCATTTGGATAGTTGTTTAGTTAAATTCTTACACAAACCCTAGGATCATTTTTGCACTGTTATTGTAGACATTCCATTTATTTATCTTGTCACCAATCGCTTATAAATGAAGCATCATTGCATTTTAAGAGTATGATGCAGATGAAATATTGGTCCGTTGCAGTTTTTCTCTGAAAGGTTGTGAGGGATGCCATACATCATCGCAGGTTAAGGTTCCCAATTTTCACTGTGTTCATGAATTACTTTTTGGAACTTCTTCACAGCCTTCTAGTTGTGATTTTTGGCTTGGCTTCAATGTTTACCTTCAATAGAGACTTGCATCTTCTAAGATGAAATCCGTGTTTGAATTTTTTTAAACTATCTACCTCCAACTATTGCAAATGGTTTTACATGTTTCTGCAGTGTTTTCACTGGTTTTAAAGAAAAGCCATTACATGCAAAAAATGCAACTCTTGTTACCCATGTTTGACCTTGATAAGGGCTGAGAAAATTAAGATATATACTGATTTTTATGAGGTAAGGCCACTAGGTAACTTCATTACAAGGAATACCAACATTACAGCTGCAATATGACTAGTTTAAAGACGACTATCAAAATCACTCAAATTTTTAAGTTCACCCACATTATTATTTAGTAATTATTACTTAGAAGTTTGCACCCAATTCACTTGGGTATTATGTCACTTCCTATCATCACACCTGACTCTACATAGTTTTTTTGTTGTTTTTTTTAAGTTTTACTTTTAATCTGAATGCTAAATATGCTTTAGAAACTTAAAAATAAAGGAGCTTTAGAGTGATACAAATAAAAAATGTCTACAGAGAGATGCGATTCTTTTTTTAATAGATTCTTGTGTTGAATGAATAAAAGAGATATGAAAAATATAATCCAAGATGATATTTGATCATGTAAAAGGAAAAAGGAAAGATGCTTCTAATCAGTTTTGCCTACTTCTCCACATTTTAGTACAATTAGCACTTAATCTTTCTAAAAATTTTTGGTAGTTTACTATTCCACAGTGATTGCTGTTAAACTTACCTATATTACAAAACCTAATTATAATCTATATAATAATTCTATTAATTTTTGTTCTAGGTTTTTGTAACAGATTATCTTGAAAATGTATTTGTTTAATTTATTTGTATTATTTGGGCTTCTGGCCACTACTTCCTGTATTTCATTTTTTTCTGTTTTCATGGAAGAATGGGAAGCTTTTAAGGTGAGCAACACTGGAATTTTAAATTATTACTTTTAATTTTAAAAATCAATCTGATTTTGAAGTTAATTAGTAATTATCAAAATGAATTGAACTAAAATAATCAAAATGATGGTGCTATATTTTTGTATTATCTGTGGTCTTCTACTCATCTATCCTCCTATAAGCACCTGTCCAAGGTAGTTTGAAAAATGTACCCTATTTCAACTATTTGTTTAAATTTTGTTACAGGTTACTATTATTCACATTTTAATTATACCTCCCCTTTCATTTATCTTAGTAGTTAATTTTTTATTCGGTTCCATCTTAATTAGTTGCTTTCCTCTTGCATAATATTTTTTACTATTACTGACCTTATTTTTCCCTGTCTTCTCTCTTGTTATGAGAAGATTAGCAGTTTGATCAGGTCCTCAACTCTTCCCTATTTTAACCCATCTTATTAAAACAAATCTTTATTCAGACCTACCTAACAATAAAATTATTGTTTTTCCTTTTCTTAATTCATAGTGCTATTATTAATTAAACATGCAAAAATGCATTTAATTAATGTTTCTCATCTGTGCATAAATATGAACAAGACTGTTAAACACATTTATTATTTGATCTTTCCTTTTGTTTAGAAATTTGTAGGTTATCAAAGTAGTTATTTGTAATAATTAACTAAACTCAATATTCCATTATACAATAAGTATAATAAAATGTTTTGCATGGTGTTTTAATGGAAATTATTTATATTTTGGTTTCCTATTTTTATATTTTACAATTTTTAGCAGCTAGTGATTGATTTTTGTTTTTTTTTTGTAGCTTCTTCATAGCAAGAAATATGATAGTCATGTTGAAGAAAGCTTCAGGATGAAGATTTATGCTGAAAACAAACATAAAATTGCCAAGCACAATAAGCTCCATTCCCTTGGGAATAAAACCTACAGCTTGAAGATGAACAAATATGGTGATATGGTAAGCCTTTGAAATATTATTAAGACATTTAGCTTCTCATTAAAAGGAGTCTAAACTAGATTGATTGTGACCTTTCAGTCTAACTTTAGTTAGTTTCATGCTTATATAAGTTCTTAGCCATCTGAGTGATTGCAGTAAAGTGGATGGATTTTGTCTATAAAAGTTGTAATCACTGCATATCAAAGGGGAATAAACACACCCCTCTTAGTGAAAATGGTTAAGATTGTAGTCTGAGTTCTCCAAAACTGATAGTATAATGTGAATGAATATAAGTTAAGGCATGTGCAAGACTTTATAGAAAATTGGGGTTATGGTAGGTTTCTAAAAAAAAAACCTTTTCTCATCCATAGTTGCATCGTGAATTCGTTGATACCATGAATGGACTTAAGAACTTCAATTTAACATATGTGCGTGAACTCAGAGAAAAAAATGCCTGCCACTTCATAGGGCCTGATGAAACTATGGTAACTCTACCCAAGACAGTTGACTGGCGTACACAAGGGGCTGTTACTCCTGTGAAAGATCAGGGTGCTTGTGGCTCCTGCTGGGCATTCTCCTCGGTAAGAGTTAGTTTTATTGATTGTCTTTGTATTTTCTTTATACATAAGAATGAGAAAACAATATCATGACATGGTAGATGCTCAATAAGCCATATAAATAAGGAAAGAGTGATACACAGTCATTGTCTTTTTTTATGACTAAGCATGTTGATGTGGATTGTAACCTATTTGTTAGCACAGTGACCTGGAAAGCAAAGAGCGTTTGATGGTATAGATTTGAACACTCATTTATCACTGTCTTTAATGTTTAAAAGAGTTTATATTACTTTATTGTCTACGCACATATTCTCTCTCTGGGGAGGGGGGGAGGCGCCCCCTTGTCACGGGAACAGCTTATGTGTACCTTTGACTTTTCGGGCTCTGCCGGCGGGAGTACCTCTCTTCTGGGTACCCCTGATAGGGCTTTCCTTTTCGATTTGGTCGGAAACAAGGTTCCAGACTAGGTGCGTCCTTCCTTTTTTTTCTATTTTATCCTCCTTTTTCACTTTTATCCTATCTCTTCCACTTATTGTACAAAAAGAAAACAAAAAAATAACCTATCATGTCACTCTTACCCTTTTTTCCCTCTATCTACATATAAGGACCTGGCAGCTACCTCATGTCAGAAGAGAGGCTTTGGAACCTTTATAAACAACGCCAATCGACGCTCACTGGTTGCGAGAGACTAGGACTAGAGGTGTCTTAGGCGTTGGGGTACGTTGAATGGGATGAGGGTAGTACCCCGTTAACCCCTTCCCTGTCGCGTAATTATTGACCAGTCCCAGTGACCGTTGATGGGTGCCTCTGGTAGCATCGGTCCGAGGTGACGGCCCTTTGTCCCCAGGTTGGTTGCCAGGCCAATAATAAGCCTTGGGTTGAGTCTCTTGGTGTGGCGGGATATCCATTGAACACTGCTCCGAGATCCTGGCCGTCGTGAAGGGAACTAGTAGAAGTTCTCTGCCAAATACAGGACCCTGGTGCTTTATAGACCTCCTGCCCAACTCGTTGAAAAGGACAGAGATCTGTACCAGTTACTAGGAGAACTTGTCGAAGACAGTGTGTATCGTCATGGCGGATTTCAACACACAAGTTGACTGGGAAACCAGAGAACCCTGTGGCGAGAACGCACTACTCCTGGAGTTCGCGAACAACTAGTTCCTGACTCATTGGGTGAGAGAGCCAACAAGAGGAGACAATATCCTCGACTTGGTTTTCACCTCTGAGGATGACATCGTTGATGAGGACCTCTCTGTTGGCGAAGAGCTCTGTGGCAGTGACCACCGACTAATTAGATTTTTTAATCAAAGTCCCCAAGACAGAGCCTGTAACTAGTAAATCGAGGAAACTTGATTTGAGAAGAGCAGACTTTGCAGGTCTACGTGCTGGACTGACTGACGCGAGGCTAGAAGTGTGCGATGCTGTTGAAGACTCATGGAACAGTTTCAAAACCACATTCATGAGTCTTCAATCGCGTTTCATCCCTCTAAAATGCTCCCGTCGGTCTTCTGTTCAACCAAAGTGGTTTAATCGAGAAATCGGCTAACTGTTTAGGGAGAAGAGAAATGTGTACCGGCAATCGAAGATCTCTGATGACTTTGACGAATACTGGAGGCTATCCAGGAGAGTGAAGTCCAGCATAAGGGCGGCTAAGCGGTCTGAGGAACTCCGATTGGCGAGACTCTGCAAGGAGAATCCCAAGGAGTTCTTCGGCTATGTAAATAGCCGTAAACCAATCCGTCGAACGATTGGCCCTTTGAGAAATGAGGAGGGGAAATTAAAGCACTCAGATGCAGAAAATGCTAACCTCCTCAACGACTACTTCTCTTCAGTGTTTACTGAAGAGTGTGGTCCCATCCCCCAACCAACGGATTCCTACTCGGGGGTGGGGGGGAAGCTGGAGGATATGGGCTTTACCGAAGGGGAAATAGAAAAGAAGATCAGTGACCTAATGACGAATAAGTCACCTCGCCCGGATGGGTTTCTACCTAAAATGTTGAAAGAAGTGCGCGATCAAGTGTCACGACACCTGAGCGCGCAATCTTCAACATGTCAATCCGGACCGAATGCGTTCCTAGAGACTGGCGTGAAGCGGAGGTGACTCCTATCTTCAAGAAAGGAGACCGTAGCCTACCGTTGAACTACCGACCTATCAGTCTGACTTCGATAGTCAAAGCTGCTACTGAGAAGTTCCCAGCACGGCTTCCGAAGGCAATGGTCATACCTGACGAACCTTGTGGAATTCTTCCACTTCGTCTGCAGTGAGCACGTTCGGGACAAGCGGTGGATGTGGTCTACTTAGACTTTCAGAAAGCCTTTGATAAGGTACCACACCGCCCCCTTCTCCGGAAAGTGCGAGCGCTGGGCATATACAGAAAAGTAGCAGGCTGGATAGAGAACTGGCTAAGTGGCAGACGGCAACGGGTGGTGGTGAATGGACAGGCTTCTAAGTGGGTGCCGGTTACTAGCGGGGTGCCTCAAGGTTCTGTCCTGGGACCACTACTATTCATCATCTACGTCAACGACATGGACGGTGACATGGTTGCCAAGATTTCCAAATTTGCCGACGATACCAAGCTTGGTATGAACGTTGCAAAGGATGGAAATACTGCCCACCTGCAGGAAGATCTTGGGGAGTGGTCGGACAAATGCAAAGTGATGCATATCGGCCACCGAAACCCCCAATCTCAGTATATCCTTAAGGGCACTGCTATTGAATCCACCGACACAGAAGGACTTGGGTGTAACAATCACTAGTGACCTCAAGTTCTCGAAACAGTGCATTGAGGCAGAGAAAAAGGCCCAAAGGATGCTAAGCTACATAAAGCGCCAGTTTGGATATCGGAACCAGGAGATTCTACTGTTTGTACAACTCCCTCGTCCGACCGCACCTGGAGTATGCCCTACAATTTTGGAGTCGTTCATTTAGAAAGGAAATCGCGAGATTGGAACGCGTCCAAGCCAAGGCAACCAAACTGATTCCCTCTATCAGACATAAAAGTTATAAAGATAGATTAAGGGAATTAGATCTGTTGTCGCTGGAAACCCGTAGACTGCGTGGTCAGCTCATCGAGGTTTTCAAAATACTTCGAGGGTTCGACAATGTTGACTTCAGCGATATTTTCACACTTGCTGAAAGTAGAACAAGAAATCACGGCTTTAAACTTGAACTAAAGCGTTACAACCGCAATCTGTGTGGAAACTTTTTCACCTACAGTATCTGCGGTAGTTGGAACGCACTTCCAGTGGAAGTTGTCAACAGTGAATCTGTTGACCAGTTCAAGTCAAGACTAGACAGGGTATTAAAAAGTGACCGTTTAAGGACGTAAAGCATTTGAGCAGAGATGTGCCCGCTCGACTGCTAGTCCAAAGGTACCCTCATTGAATGGACCGTAAGGTCTTCTAGAGTACTTTCTTTCCTTATTATTCTCTCTCTTTCTGGAAGAAAGTAGTGGGAGAGGTGACGCCCCCTTCTCGCCACTCTATACATATTATGTCTGTTTCTCAATTCTTTTGTCTCGATGCTCTTTTCTTTGCTCTGATCTCTAGTTCTGCTCTGCGTCCCGGGCGACGCTACATCTCACTATGTCGGTCGGTCCCCGTTTTGCTTTTTTGTTTTGGTAATAACATTGTAGCTATTCGGCCGATTCTAACCAAATTTGAAACCCTTATTTTGTTTTACACACTTTCGAATGATATAATTGCCAAGGTTCTCCCAAGGTTAGTCCGGGAATTATTATAAGTTTTGAAGGTCGTAAGGTCATAAATCAGAAGTAGTGAGAGCACGCGACTCTGGTCACAGATCTTGTTATCGTTAAAGGCCAATAGTTGTCTGGGTAGGTGAGGGTCTCAATCTAACTGTAGCTTCCCATTGAGAGAAGCATCAAATGATTTAGATTTGTGATAAAACCCTTAAATATTGGTGGCTTTCTTTTATCTGCTCCCTCCATCGCATTATTTCCTGGAGCCGGATAAATTTTACCTGTTAGCCCATTTGCCCTTCTACTAACAGCAGAAGCATCGATGGGCCCATAAAAAAATAACAGCAGATTTGATATTTATATTCCACCCATTCCTTGTGTTGCATTTGAGGATAATGAGGTTTTCTTCCTAACTCTCTTACTATTTAAGTTTTGTCTCGCCCCTTACTTATTTTTTAGTTGTTGAGATTCAACACCTTTCCTTATTCGATAGTGAATATCTGCTTAGTTTTGTTCTAATGTAACTCGCATTCTCGTTTCACAGACGGGATCCCTGGAGGGACAGCACTTCCGCAAAACTGGGAAGTTGGTCTCACTGTCTGAACAGAACTTGGTCGATTGTTCGACCAAATTCGGCAACAATGGGTGCAACGGGGGACTGATGGACTATGCCTTCGAGTATGTGAAGGAAAATGGCGGCATTGACACGGAGACAAGTTATCCATATGAAGCTGCGGTAAGTTTGTGTTCCCCGGTTTGATTCTTGGGTCATTACTTTGTCTCCTCATTGTTAATGAAATGACCCGTTCATTTTGTGTGCATTTCCTATTTCTCTTCTGTCTTTGAATCATCATCAAACACTTTCACACTTAAAACCATAGCATTCACATGCCTCATCCAATTAAGACCAAAATAGAACCCATTCCGCGTTAATCTCACAACCCATTTCAGTTTCTACTTCTTACAGTACTCAATCATTACAATTATGACGATATTACACTTCCGAGCCTTAGTCCCAATTATACCACTCCACCCCTCTGTCCTTCTTACACCCGAATGCACGCCTTGCTTCCTACATGAATAGTTTTCACACCATCAGCTGATTCACCCCGCCCCTTTTACCTGTGTAGACTGGTAACTAGGGAGTGGCATGTCCTCCCTTCAGTCTGACAGCCCATTGGGAATCTTTGCTCACTGAACTGCCTTTAATCTTTGACGGCCTGAGGAATGGTGGATGCCCCATCTCCCTCTATACACTTCTTTCTAAGAGTATCCCCTTCTTATTTCCTTTATTCTATGTTGAATGATTTGACGAGCTCCCTCATGCACGACTTAAGGGGTCCTTAGTATTGGCGTGCAAATAATGGAAATATCGGTTTTTTCCCAATAACCTAATGGGCTCACCACCTACCTTCCTGTGGCCGTTCACGGGTGCTTAAGGCTGACAGGCTTTAATGCCTTGTTGGCTGCCAGGCCATTTAAAAGTCTCTGGGTCTGTCACATATTTCCATACCCTGTCTGTCTTGTTGATTAGTAAGACTTAGTAAGGGATCTACCGACGCCCTTCTTCTCTGGCTGCTCTTTGTGAGCGACAGTATATTGGCCAATTTCCGGTCGGTGTGTCCCTCCACAGGTGCGAACACCACACTTTAACGCATCCAGGGTTTGACCCTGAAAACTCCAGACAGGAATTGGTGAACGCGGGGTATAGCCAATTACTCTTCATTCTTGTTTAAATGGTTACTTGCTTCTCAGATTTTGTGCATCTTTCTTCATGACCGAGCTGGTTGCAATACACCCCTCGGTACCAGAGATAACGCGTCAGAGACCGGATTGTGATCTTTAATGACTCAAAGCGTCCCCAGGGCATTAGAATCTCGACACACACTGCTTCGCGGTATTCCTGACGCCACGCCATGGTTGCTGCGATCCGGGCGGATGTCGAGATTATCTTCTGCTGTGTTCCTAGACATGCAGAGAATGAGGGCGTCAAAGAGAATCAAATAAAATGGAAGCCGCCAACCTCCAAGAAGTCAAATACTCCACAAGTCTGTGCAGAACTCCTCCTGAATACAAGTGACAAGCGGTACCGTCCACGCTCGTACAGATCCCTGGACAGGTAACGTGCGCAAGGATCACCCACACTGGGACATTCACCAAGAATGTGCCGAACAATCCGGAGAACAACACAGTCGTTACAGTAAAGTGCAGGGGAGCACTCCATCAATAGTGGTGGCACAATGACACAACTTTAAGTTCCTCTTGGCTGCGAGAACTGGGTGACCAGACCAGCGTTTCGCTTTTCCTCACTGACTACATGGCAGGAATAAGGTCAGTAACTCCGGGCTACCTGGCAAAGAAGATGGCAGACAACCTATGTGAAATTAAAGTTTGGTGCCATCGCGCTGCGACTATTCCCGTGTAAAGGTTTGCCTAGATGTGTTAGAGTTGCGCCGTTTCCTTGCTCTAGTTTTAGACCAGCGCCATCGACATTCCTTTCATGATGTTCAGCGCTTGTAATGATGATTGGGATAATTCTTTACTTTTTTTCCGCTCCTTTGTTCCAAGCTAGGCTGCAGATGCGATATTTACGCGTCCGCAGCCGTGCGTAAATTGCGGAAGGTGAACTTGATCCACCACACGTGTTGGGGCAGTGCCGTTCGCTTTTACACAGTGCATTATGTGCTAGACGGTCCAGGGAAACTTAAAGTTGCGTGCCATTGCGCCGCGACTGTTCCCATGGACCTAGGCACATTCTTGTCGAATGTCCCAGTCTGGGTGATCTTGGCGCACGTTGCCTGTCCTTGCACCGAGTTGGGCGGGGTCGCTACCGCCTGTTCCTTGTACTCGGGATGTTTTCGTGCACACCGACTTGTGGACTTTTTGGCGGAGGCCGTCCTTCTCCCCTTTATTTAACTAGTTCTGTTTTGGTTTGTTTTTTGTTATTTTAGTAGGTCGCTGGAGGCGGACCCCTTCCCGACGCTGGATCTTGCCTCCTGCTCGTTGCCTTTTTCCCTTTTGTTTATTTTTAGTGTTGTTTTTTTAATCTTATTTTAAAATAGCCTAGTACTAGGCAGTTTTTAATACGGCAACTAATGCCCAAGTAGGCAGTCATGCGAGCCCAGACTCTCCTTTTGTTGGCAGTGTCATTTAATCATCTCTCGATCTTAACGGCGCCTTTGTCAACCTGAGACACCAATCATTCGCAAAGCCTTTTCCGTGTAAGAGATTGTGGGAAATAAACTCGCTGATGAGGAGGCCAAAAAGGTCGCGAAGACTGAGCAACCAGACGAGCGTTTGCTCTTCCCCGCTTTGACTACATGGCAGAAATCAGGTCAGCCATCCAGGCTGCATGATAAAGATGATGTAGACTGCCGAAGGGAATCTAAAGTTGCGTCATTGCGCTGTCTTTTCCCGTGGTCCTACCCCCGTCCAATCTTCGACGAAGGTAGTTTTCTGCCGCTCCGAATTGGGCACACTCACGGGACGCAGCGTCACTTAATGGAAAACTCCCCTGAAGGACCTTATTGCGACAACTGCTTGGTCCCCCAGACTGTCTCTTACATTCTGGTCCAAAATCCCAGTCGAGCGAATCTTCGCGCGTGTTAACCTGTCCCGCAGCTGAGACTAGTGGGGCCGCTACCACTTGTCCACTGTATGGGTTCTTGCACTCGATTGCAGCATTGGGGGCTTTCGGGAGTAGGTGTGGCCGCCTCCATATTATATAGGTCGTCTGAAGAAAACTGGCCAGCTTCAAGTTCGTCGCCCGAGGAAAGACGGTCTTCCTCCGCCCGAGGAAAGACGGTCTTCCTCAAGCAACAGTACAAAGCATGAAACATGCCTTTTTCTTGTCTTGGTTTTGTTTTCTTTCGTGACGGTTATTGTTCTTTTTTCTTTTTTTCTTCTTCCCTTGCTGCCAGTCTCTAGATTACTTAAAATAACAAAAACACTCCTCACTCAACACACATTCTTTACCCTACCACCATGATTCATACCCGATCCATTCCAGCCTATACAGGCTCTTCATCCCCTTTGATGTTTTTCTCACATAATGCAAACATCTGCAACCTTCCTTTAAATTCATTTACTACCTCTCCCTACCGCTCCTTATCCTACCCTACCACCTCACATCATACCTTACCATCCCTCAATTCTACTCACCCTCTTGGTTCACACACTAACGCGGAAAGCCCGCCCGCCATGACTGAAAATGGTCTGCAACATTCCGGACAAAACATTGGGTCTGCGGCGGCTATCCGAGGTTAATCGTGCCGGGAGACTATATGGACCATTCTGCCCCACATACCCACGAGGCTTGAGTCAAAGAGCGATTTTTTTATTATTATTAGTCTTCTCATCCGACTGACCCTCTGTGGGCTTGGAGGTTGACACAGTGTGACTTGTGAAGCTGAGCATATTGACCCCTTTCCATCTTCCAGGACGATAGGTGCCAGTTCAACCGTTCCACCATCGGTGCTGACGATAAGGGTTATATGGATATTCGCCAGGGAAGTGAGAAAGCGCTGAAGAAGGCTGTAGCAACTGTGGGGCCGATCGCAGTGGCCATCGATGCCTCGCACAGCTCCTTCCAATTCTACCATGATGGTTAGTTGGTTGCCCCACCTCGCTCTCATATCAGCGAGGGTTTTTTGTTTTTTTTTGTTCTACCCACTTCATTTTGGAATAGAGACTGGGGAAGCGGGTGTATTTCCCCTGGTTCTCTTATGCTTCCGCAGGGGGGGGGGGTACCCTGTGTACCCGGAAGAGCTGCATATCTTCCTGGCCTGAGTGCAAATTAGGGAAGCCCCGTCGTCACTGGGTTGATTTGAACTCTGATGGGGCCTGGGAAAGTTGTTGGTGCGCTTTCCCTCATCCACACTCAGCATTACTTAAATTCCTTTAGTAGCATTATTATTTAGTATAATTTTTATATTATTAGTATTTATTTTGATTTATTTATCAGTATTTATTATAATTATTGTGTAGTACAACACTACACAACATCACCAAACGCTGGCTAGCCAACTACCTATCGGAAAGACGATCATTCGTACACTACAATGGCGAGTCATCCACTATTAGAAACTAGAAACTTCCCTAAAGGAATCCCACAAGGCTCCGTCCTAAGCCCCACACTTTTCATTTTATACATGCACAACATACCAACACCACCAAACAACATACAGATATCATCATACGGGTATGCAGAGGACCTAACAATCATCTCAATACACACTGATGCAGACACATGCTCCACACAAGTTCAAGCTTACATTACACAATTATAAAACTTGTTAACACAAAACAGACTAAAAGTAGCACCCACCAAGTCCACTAGTACACTTCTAACAAGTCACAACAAAGAACATCAACACAGACCAACAGCAACATCGAACAGTTCCACAATACTCCACACACATGAAACAAACAACATAATCACAAAATGCAGGCCAAGACTTAACGCACTCAGAGCACTAACAAGTACAACTTTGGACAACACAAAGGAACTCACTCTAGTATACAAGCAACACACGCTCCATAATAGACTATGCCAGCCCTTCCTGGGCCCTTGTCATATCCAACACACAGCTAAACAAGTTACAAATCACACAAAACACTGTACTTACAATCATATTTGGTGGCACACAAACAACACCCATAAAACACCATGTTGAAACCAAGATACTAACTATAAAACATCTGAACGTTAAAGGTGCACAGTTCCTAGCATCTGTCATAAACAACGCAAACAGCCCCTGTCACTATCTACGAAACCAACCACCCACAGACAAATAGTAAACACACCACACAGATATTACACAAACATCCTAAATACCATACCACAACCAGCAAATGTAAAGCAGTATAAAAAACATATTCACACGCACACCTCACCAGGCAAGCACTGAACAATCTCCCTCGCAACAAAATACTCAACGCTCCCCCTCCCCCTACCTGACTGACATAAGCAGTACAGAAACGCAACTCTCACGGTCGGAGAGTGTACAGTTTACACGTCTTCGCTATGGACACCGCCAGTCACTAAACTCCTACAAACAACGCATAGATAACACCCATACAGATCACTGGCCACTCTGCCAAGTTAGTTCCCACACAATCACGCATCTCGTAACAGATTGCCCTAACTTGGCAGCTCTCAGACAACACCACAACATTTCGCATGTTCATCAGTTATGGTCGGATCCAGTCAGTGTGGTTTCCTACCTTCATGGTGCGGGCTTCCTGGAATGACAGAGCCCGGGGAACTACAACATTATTGCAGAGACTTTTATCCTTCGTGGCAGTCGCGCATTTGATCATGACAGGTTTCCTGATTCAGTGCATACCGGTTGGTATTGCCACTACTTCGGATATCCAGACGTGCCGTGTCGGCTCAACCATAAATCTGCGCAAATTGCTCAAAGCCATTGCGTGATAAATCCATATTATGTAACGGCTTGTGTTAATTGCACCGGCCGCAATTGTAGCTCGTATCTTTTTCGAAGACCTCGCCTTTCAGGCTGCGACCGAACCTCTTTCAGAAATGCCAAGGAATTAGTTGTGTTCACTGTGCAACCTGGGACTACTTACGTCTCTCAAGTTAAGAAGGCACCCTCTTCTCCTTGCCTCTCTAGACCTACGAGTATGGCTGCTTCATCACCATTTTGGGAAACCTACAGTTTCTATTCTTATCGTCGCTCCCCTATTAGAGTTGGTGGCTCTAAGGGCTAACGCCCCTCCTAGATTAAAATTAGGAGTTCTTGCGCTTTACCCTTTTACATAAGGCGAAACAGCCGCTCGCCTAAAAAGACTCGTTAGTCTCACAGGAGGTAAACCCCCGAAAGGAGGATGGCACCAAGCACGCTCCACTTGGTAAGTTTTGGAAGCTAAGGGAGGAAAAGACTCTCATGGCCAACCCAACCTCCCTCAGTAACTCCTCGATGGTGACCTTACCCTGAGTTCTGCCTTCCAGAAACGTACGACCCTTCCGGTGATTGTTTTCACTTCCGAGAATTCCCGCATCTTCGAGCTAAGCGTGGAAGGCATATTCCTTCCATGAAATTAACGGGGACTCCGGGTCAACAGAGAGGAGCTGCGGTGGCTTATCTCGTCTCGTTCCCCGTTTGCACGAGACCATGCTGGGCGCGTCCCTCCTCCTCTGCATAACGGGACCAGGCGATATGTTTCGCGATTTACACCAAAGTTCTTGCTAGCCGAGTAGATACGGCGTTTGTCTCCCAACTTCGCGGTACCGGGTTCGATCCCGGAATGAGCGAACACAAACGTCAGCGCACGTAGAGATCTGGCTACCATTTGGTAGACGCTCTGTGCTCACCCCTCTACTGGGTGGTAGATCTTACACTTCTCATCACACACATAGACAATTACAACACTGCTTTCCCTCCCCTCCTGTCTTCGTAACACAACACACACACACACACACACACACACACACACACACACACACACACACACACACACTGTCCCTGTTCCAAGGAATTCTGCCGATCGGTATCTATATCCACATACCTCTGACGCGGAACAGGTCCCTCTGCCCCGGGGAGACGAAGGTACCACATGAACACTGTTTGGTATCAAAACACAATACTTACTGGCACCACCTCTTCCCAAAAAGGACCGGCCCTTGGTGCCCTCGGACTCGCCAACGATTGTCATACTGACCTTTATGTCCATTTTCATTATCTGGTCGGGGATCCCTCTGGATAAAAGAAGGTTTGCTAAGCGCAACACTGCATAATGTCTGATTCTTGGACTCTGAATATCTCCTTTCAGCAGTGTCACTGCAGCTACACCTGGATAGTTGGTATACGGTGACTTCGCCGCCTAGTAACACGATTTCCGAGGACCTTTCATTTTGGCGATTTGAAGGGTAGGGGGATTGGCTACAGGATATATACAGGGTTCAGGTCCTTGTCGATCTGATCGAAGAGTTGGAAATGGGTGTCCTAAGTGTGGATGAGTTTTTGCTTCACTGTAGGAGAACCGCTTCATTTTCTTGTATGGTTCTGTCTTTGTGCTGTCCGGATGCACAGCCTGTGGCAGGTAATCGGTGACCTTCATGGTAGTGTCCACTTCTCCCTTTCAAATCTCATTTTCGGGGTCGATGTCGCCCGAGAAACCAGCTCTGTTCTTGGAGTGGGCGTGGTGGCCGGCATTTCAGTGGATAGCTGGTTTTGTCTATCCTAGTCGAGGAGTTGTTAGTTCATTTAATGAGTTCGTTGATTTCTTCTCCTGCAAGCTCATCGCCATGGGACTAACTACCATTCAGAGAATGTCTTCGTCATTTTACACGCCATCCGCGAGCATTGGCTAGTTTCCGGTATGTTTCGAAGCATCGCCACCGCTCTTCCTAAAGGGAAGACCCCTCTTGAAGAGGTTTAGAAGTGTCGAGTTCTCGCAGGACATGCCTCCCATTCTCCATGAGAATGAGACGTCAATTTAGGACTTCGCGACCGTTATCACCGCATTCTGTACCGAGATGAGGCTTCGCCAGCATTCAATGCACGCCGTAATGCCGCTAAAGGTCGCCAACTTGACTTTATCTCCAGAGACTGAGAACACTAAAACATTTTTCTGAGTTGGGCTCCGCTTTCGCTTCATGCCTGGACACCACTGGCGCCCCTGGTTCTGCCCAGGACGCCACCCTGGAGGGTACCACATTTGGCTATTTTTCGCCACGCCTCTACTCTCAAAGCTTGTACGGCGCCGGGACTATTGCGTTCGACATTTCTGGAGCACACCTCGTGTCACGCTGGAACCGTGCCATTGTATACGGATGGCTCCAAGTCCCAAGAGGGGGTCGGCTTCCATGCCGTATCCCCTCTGTTTGAAGTCAGCGGGGCTCTCAGAGTGCTGCGTCTGTCTTCACAGCCGAGCTGGTGGCAATACACCACTCGGTACGGGAGATTACGCGACGTGCCCGGTTCGGAGACCGGATTGTGATCTATAGCGACTCACAAAGCGCACTGAGTGCTCTCGGGGCATTGGAATCTCCGCATCCCCTGGTTCGCGATATCCGTGACGCCATGGTTTTGGCGAGCGGGCAGATGTCGAGATTATCTCCGGCTGGGTTCCTGGACATGTAGGAATTGCGGGGAATGAGGGCGCCAAAGAGTCCCGCGAGGGCTCTGTGACCGGACCAGCGTTTCGCTCTTCCTCACACCGACTACATGGCAGGAATACGGGCAGCTCTTCGGACTGCTTGGCAAAGAAGATGGGAGACGGTCGAAGGGAACTTAAAGTTGCGTGCCATTGCGCCGCGACTGTTCCCATGGACCTATCCCCGAATGCCGCGACGGCTTCAGGTCGCTTTCTGTCGTCTCCGAATCGGACACTCGTGTGACGCATCGCTATTTGATGGAGCGCTCGCCCGCGCCCTATTGCAACATCTGCGTCGTCCCCCAGACTGTTCGGCACATTCTTGTCGAATGTCCCAGTCTGGGTGATCTTCGCGCACGACACCTGTCCCGGTACCGGGATGGGCGGGGTCACTACCGCCTGTCCCTTGTACTCGGGACGAGTGCGTGTACTTTGACTGGTGGACTTATTGACTTTTGGGGGGAGGCCGGCCTTCTCCCTTGTATTTAACTTTTTTTTTTTGTTATTGTTTGTTTTGTTTTTGTTTTTTGTAGGTCGCACACTCCTGCGCTGGGGTGAGGGGGACCTCGGGAGCTTGCTCCCTGATTGTTATCCCCTTTTTATTGTTGTTTCTGTTAAAAAATTTATTTTAAAGTAGCCTAGAACTGGGCTGTTTGTTTGCGGCGACTTATGCCCAAGTGGGCAGTCGCCAGATAGCCCCTTAAAAAAAAAACATGCCTGGACACCGCCCCCTGCCGCGGACAATGTCCCGTATGCCATGCTTCGACCCCTAGGTGAGCAAGGTATGTCCTCCTCTTAGATTTGGTAAACGGTATCCTTCTGTCGAATGGATACTGTGTTCGGTTTCTCAAACCCAGGAGAGAGAGAGCGTTCTTCCCTGGCTAGTTTTCGCACAATTTCTCTAACCTGCGTTTTCAAGTTGATGAAGAAATTGGTTAATATTGGATTACTCTATTTCGTGGACAGCGGGGGCCACCCGTCTTCTTCACAGTGCGACTTCGGCAACTTCCACTCCACGTTGGATGCTCTGCCTTGACTGAAAAATGCTGTCTAACAGGCCTTCCTTCGTAGACAGCACTCCACCACTTTGTTTTTCTATCTGAAGGCCTATGATGCATGGAAATCCGCCACACCATTGGGGCGAGGAAAGGCCTCCCATTCTTGATATTTTAGTTCTTGTAGGCTTTCGGCAGATGAGCGCTAAAAAACATCGAATTGGTCTCACCTGCAGGAAGCACCGCCTTTTCACGGATGCTTCCCTGCATCTTCCGGCGATGACTGCGTCGTTCCACAGACTGTTCGGATCTTGGTAACTTCACGAAAGTTACTTGTCCCAATACTGTGAGACAATCAGGGTGACTACCGCTTGTCCCTTGTACCCCAGATGGGTTCGTGTGAGATTCCTCCACTGTTTCACTTTTTGGTGTTGTGTGTCTTCGGTCATCGGGGGAAAGCGGGCTTGTTTGACTTAATTTGTGTGGTTTTCTTTTTAATCAAAATAACTTAATTTTAGGCTGAAGTTGTTGTTTTTTTTCAGCGCCTATTTGCTCATTGATCGCCTAGCATTCTTCATAATCCCCAATTTTCATACACTCACCCTATATCCGCAAGGGATGATGGGTGGTGTGGCAGAAATAAAGTACCTGCAACACTTGAAACCTTGAGGAGAGCCATGACCTTGCTGCCCCAGTGTCTATCCTTCAAAGGTGTTGTCATTTGTATTATAGGCCAGCATGCTGCAGCTGACATTTGGAAATTGTGTGCCATCCCGTCCCCGAACTCCCTCTATTTCACCACTTTGATCCTTCTTCCTTTTTATCAGGGGTGTCTTGCATCAGTACAATGAATAGTGTGAGAATAGAGGAGATTCACCTTTCATTCATCTTTGCTTGCTTTAACTTCCTTTCTTCTTTACGGTGAAGATGCTCTCGCTGGTTATCTAAAAAAAGTACAACGGAAGACTCTCTGTATCCATCTTGCAGGTGTCTACTACGAACCTGAGTGTGATAGTGAAGCCCTAGATCACGGCGTCCTAGCGGTCGGTTACGGCTTTGACGAAGACTCCAGGATGCCCTACTGGCTCGTAAAGAACTCCTGGGGTACCACCTGGGGCAATGAGGGATACATCAGAATGGCTAGACATAGGAACAACATGTGTGGAATCGCTTCTTCAGCCTCATACCCCCTCGTATAATTATTTACTCCTATCTTCAAGTATATGGAGTTGTGGTAGGAATATGTTTTGAAATGTGAAGAGGGTAATATGGTTTTAATTTGTATTAGGCGAAGCCATAATATATTAGTAATTGTTTAACGGATAAGGAAAGGTTGGTTCCTACAGTCGAATGCTACTCATGATTTTGTCTAACAGAAGCAATATGGGAGGGTTAAGTTAGGTAGAGATGTAGGCCAAGTAAGTTTGAATGGACTTAAAGAAATATTACCACAAAGGATTAGTAATGCAATTTTTCCTTACTATTGTTTCTTGACGTTATACTCATGATTTTGTATTCCTTTTACACATTAAAAATAACAAATTAATCTCTCTTTAAGCCTTGTAAAATCAGTTACTCAGTTTAGACTTTCTGGTTTCTAATTAGGAAGAGTTTTGCAAACGCTGCCCCTGGCTCAATCGAGCCTTAATAATAGAGTAGTGACTACTGTTTTGAAGTGGAATTATGCAGAATAGTACTCGTAAGTGTATCGACCGCGATGTAGATGGGTAGGCTGCGAGAATGTGTCAAAATGAAATGAGCGTCTACCTCCTCCCTTTGCGGGGGGACCTCCAAGAAAGCCAAATCCTTCCCCATGTCAGAGAAGGCTGAGTCTGTCTAGTCCTGCCTTCGCCACCTTCCGAGAGTGAGAGAAGAGGGTAAATTCCCTTCCTCTCTCGAAAAGTAAAAGACGGGTTCATCTTCCATGGGGGCTCCAGGCCTAGGATGGTACTTCCGCCCATGGGTGGGGAAGTGTACTTTAGATGTATTTACTTTAATACAAAGTCCCAGGCAGCAAAGACCGCGAGTCAGGTGGATTGCCTTGAAATCACCCTGCCCCAACATCTAATGATTACCCGGCGTTTTCGAGTCTGTCTACTTCACTCGTATTTCTAGTTATTCGTTCATCCCTGGTAGAGCTGATGGCTCCACCAACTAGTCAGACTTGGAGGAAGCAAACCCACCTAAGGTAGTCATGAGACCATACCAGGCGTCTTCTAAGATTGACCTCCAAAAGGACCACAGGAACAAAGGGGAAATCTGCTCCCTCATCCTTGTGGCACGTGGATCCTTGGAAACCGAGAGCCTCCAAAAGACGAGATCACCTCCTCCACGCCAAATGATTCGAACCAGGTGGAGGAGAAAACTCGCTTCCTTGAAGGCAGCGGTACCATCGTCAGCAACAGCCCCAGCCCGTGAATTGTTCCTGCGGCCATTATAAAGACGGGTCCTTTAGATTCGTCGAGCTAGGCCTTCAAATGATTTTCCTTCGGATTTAAGGAAACGAGATATGAGGAAAAGTGTTTTATTATTTTTCAATATAACTACCCTCGACTTTAATGCTCTTGCGCCACTAGTCCCTGAGGCTTCGAATTCCCGACAACCAGAAATCTCCCGACTGCTGTTCAAACCACTCCTCGACGGTGAGCTGGACATCTTCATCGTCCCCAAACCGGCGTCCACGCAGTGCAGCCTTGAGCTGGCGGAATAAAAAGTAGTCGCTAGGGGCCACATCTGGACTGTAGGGGATGATGGTTGAGCTCCTCGAATCCGCACTCGCACAGGGCAGCTTGTACAACTCTGGCCTTGTGGACTTTGACGACGTTGAAGTCGATGATGGGGCGTCAGGTTTCTAGGGACCCAACGGGCAGAGACCTTAAGGATTAAATATTAAACACTGAGGTTAAGCGTCTAGATTTATAATGACTCAATGGGATTATCAATCACGGTTAATTAAATAGGTAATTTAAGAATAGAGGGACACTGGGTTTACAGATTACCATTAATTAATGGATTGAAGAGACGACTACTCAGGTCCAAACGGGGTTATTCGGGTGGCGTTAACACGAGTTCTCGGGGAGAGGAGGGATAATACGACGGGTTCGGGGCTGCTGGCTGCAGTTCCGGTTAGTTCACTCCTAACTGGATGTGACACTAACAAATAGTAACTTCCAGTAACTATTTGGATGTTCCTTTTCTTACTCAAGTTACGTTGAGCAACAGAGCGTACTCTTCTAGTCACAGGCTCTGCGGGGCGGGATTTACTTCCAGGAACAATTTGAGAGAGCGACCAGGTTGACTCGACGGCGCGTTGGTTGTCGATACGTTACGGCAACGACTCTCGTTCAACGTGAGGATTACGCGAGTAGATTTGGGACACTTGTGGAGAGGTAAACGGCGAGGTTATTTATATCCTGGATTGTGGGAAATCGAGAAAGAGATCCCATTCACAATTCGCTTATCGCAGTGCCTTCTGGACAATCTCCATGCTTTCATAAAGAAATCAAATAAGATTTAAGCTTCTTTGAGAGATAGGCGTTCTTTCGTCCGACTTCCTGTCGCCAGTTGGGGGGAGAGAGAGAGGAGACAAAGGTCAACTCAAACGACAAATTTCTTTCGTTCCCACGATTGTCTGGCGGCATGTGAGTATGTACGTTCCATACCCTCACAGTGTTATCAACATCATCCACGACAATTTGGCCATTACCAAGGTCTCTGCCCGTTGGGTCCCTAGAAACCTCACGCCCCATCATCGACTTCAACGTCGTCAAAGTCCACAAGGCCAGAATTGTACAAGCTGCCTTGCGCGAGTGCGGATTCGAGGAGCTCAACCATCACCCCTACAGTCCAGATGTGGCCACTAGCGCCTACTTTTTATTCCGCCAGCTCAAGGCTGTACCGCGTGGACGCCGGTTTGGGGAAGATGAAGATGTCCAGCTCGCCGTCCAGGAGTGGATGAACGGCAATCGGGAGATTTCTGGTTGTCGGGAATTCGAAGCCTCAGGGACAAGTGGTTCAAGTGCATTGAAGTCGAGGGTAGTTATATTGAAAAATAATAAAGCACCTTTCCTCATATCGTTTCCTTATATCCGAGTCGGAAAACTTATTGACCTCCCCTCGTACGTATGAACGACAAAATCGAAAGATTAATCTGCAACTAGGTGACTGATCGACGTGCATTCATCGAAATAGGGAGCCATCGAGGAGAAGAATTTTAGATAGAAGCAGGTGTACCGCAGGGAGGATGCCTCTACTATTTACGTATGGATGTCTTAACATACAATTCGCAGACGGCGTCACACAAATCGCCGTCTGCCCATACAGGGACCTCGATATGCAGGCTTGATTAACAGTAGAGTAAATAAAGAGGATTAATGCTTAATAAAGACTATGGAAAATAAGCACTAATAGAAACAAGTTCAAAATAGTGCCATTTTACAGGATGAAACTCAGACATACTCGTCGAAGGAGAGAGATACGACTACCCTAATGAAGCTAAAGTACTAGAACTGACGATTACCAGGACAGGATACTCCAAGCACGCTAAAGAACGAGTTGAAAAAGGAAGAAGTGGAATGAGTCTCCTATGCAGGCTCAAGTCCCTTAAGCGAAGTAACAAGAAGAAAATATACCAAGCGATCATCCAGTCAGCAATGGTATATCCAATAATACCTATGTACTCCATTTCAAAGAGCGGAATTATTGAACTACAACGTATTCAAAACAAGGCATTATTAGTGATCACAGACACGATAAGAAGAGACAGCAGACGACAAAGAGACCTACATAGAGAGGTGAAGATGAAACCACTAAACAAGATACTAGAGGAAAGAGCAAAGAAACTGATTCGGAAAACACAACAGCAAATAGGAGAGATCACAAATTTGATCACCCAAACAGAAGATGCGGGAGCACATAACCTCTTCCTCACTTATACAACAAGGGTTAACTTGGAAAGTTAGAGAGAGGGAGAGTAAGTAACAAATTGATTATTCTACAATAATTAGAAAAAGTTTAAAATAAAACAAGGAAAAATTGCAAGGCGAAAAACTTTACCAGTAGTAAAATACATTAAGAACAACAATAACTGTTTGAACGCCTAATAACAAAACAATGACACAACAAATCACAAAACAATTAAGAAGGATAAGCCTGAAGCTCAGGCAACTACTAACCTAATATACTGTATTTCAAAAGTAAGAAATTCTAAAATGAAAGAGATTAGCATGAACTCCATGCACCTTAGATTTTAACTGAACCCTACTACTTCCTTATACTTCTTCCTACACTTTTCTTCTATCATTCACGCCTAAAGGGATTAACACAGTATACATGGGGCAGGGGCACTATAGAAAGATTGAATAGTTAAAGGATATAATACACACCGTGGTTCGGAACCCACGTAAAGCTGTAGGTTCACCGACCGGCTAGGTCACCTATCAAGTCTACTATGCTACCTCTATCCTCTACTCTCCCCCCCCCCTCTCTCTCTCTCTCTCCTCCGGTTATCCTTTAATCAGGGCACTGGCGGGGAGAGGAGAGACCTGGGGGGAAAATGTCTGGCAATCTTTCTCTAACTCTCCCACACCTTTTCCCCTATATTATTATTAGAGGTTTTTAATTCCACAATTAAAGACTCAAGTTAATGTATTATTCATCCTTACGCTATAATGTAACCGAGTCAGGCAATAATTTTGTGTGCAGATAGTACATTGAAGGAGAATAAAATAATAAATTGTAATACTTTATCGCATGGTGAGAGGGTCCTCAAGCCAAAATATACCCAGGCACCTTAGTTACCCTTATTCATCTACTACAGTGGACAATTCCATTAAACCGTGGTCCGTGGATAACAAACATTAATTCTACAAACAACATATATCAATGAGTTGCTTTAGTACAGAGCATATTTTTTTACAAATTTTGCCTGCAAACCATGTCAAGTTAGAAGTGGGGGGCTCAAAGACGAAAAGAAAGAAAGCTACATGAAGAGAATGAAAAAAAGAGGACTGCAAACTCTCTTTCAAGTAGGTGTAAGAAAGCTTGTTGACATCCATACAGATCTCGAACAATGTGTCGAAATTTCTGCAGTAATGCAGATAACTAAAAATGACCAAAGAACAGAAGCGGCATATGTTGTTACGGTATTCAGAAAATGGAGGAATAATGCTGTGCATCCTGCTGCAAGTATTATGACAGGCTGTATGCCAGATGTGGGTGTTGATATTGGTGTTCATGAGAAATTAACCGCGGAGAGAGTTGAAGAATGTGCCAGAAAGGGCCATCTAAATTTCCCAACTTCAATTCCACGTGACAGTAATCAAAAAGCATTCCCTATTCTCAGTACGAAATAAAAATGGTGAAATTTCAAGACGAGATTCGCTGGTATGGAGTCCATCACAACCGGCCCTCTATCGTTTCCCGTGTCGTCTCTTTCAAAATAAGACCAAAACTTAAAAATCGCATTCCGCCTAGCACCCTCACGGGGCTACGCTGCAAGTGGGAAATAGAGAAAAGAAACTAACAGAATTCCTGAATACGAAAAATAAAATGTCTATAGGAAGTGTTATTTGTCCTGGCGTGATTTGAAAGGCAATTAAAATCAGAGAATTGCATTGAAAATCTTTTGGAAACTTACATTGAATCTGAAGCAGCAAGATGGCACAATCTTTTGAGGCGGATGACAGAAATTGTTCTTTTTCTGGGGGAGAGAGCATTTAGATAATCTTTTCAAAGAATTGGAGATGAACGAAATGGAAACTTTTGAGGCTTAGTAGAACATGTGTTAAAGGTAAATGAATTGTAGCAGAAAGGAGGGGGACTACAGGTACAATGTCTCTCAGTAGAGACTCAAAACGAATTCGTTTCTCTTTGCTCAGAACTTGCTGCAAAACAAATTCTCTTTGAAACAGAAGACCACGAACATGGGTACTCGGGGGAAGATATTATTCAACGGGGAGGGTTAAGTGCTATATTCCAAGCTTAGTTTTCGTCGTTCCGAATATCATTCCTGCTGCGAGACTCAATAGCACCTGGGTTTGTCGCTCGAGGATTACGCGTCGTCAATGAATGATTCCAAAGACCTAAAGACCTCTTATGATGCCGCGTGAATACCTTCTGTATTGCGTGGGCTTGCTTACTGGAAAGCAACGGGGAGACACCTCGCGGCCTGAAAGCTCAAAGAATACCTCGTCGACTATTTTCAGGGTGGAAAATTTATATTATTCCGCCGGAAGTTCCAATATTTGCTGACAAAAGCGTCATCGGTTCGGTCCCACAGCCTCGATGGTGAGAATCAACGGTGAAGGATGTAACGCTATAACCGGGACGGGTTTCTGGCGCGGTATCGCTCCGGAAGTTTACCGAAAGTCTGGAAACAAGGCTACTTCGCTCGGAATCCCTTCTCGTGACTCGATCACACCCGCTCTCTCTCTCTCTCTCTCTCTCTCCTCTCTCTCTCTCTCTCTCTCTCTCTCTCTCT